>VUQH01031717.1:0-29812 GCA_015106775.1 Etroplus canarensis
AAAGACCCTCTGACAAACACACAGAGATGGATACAAAGATGTGCACGCACCAAACACACACACACACACACACACACACACACACACACACACACACACACACACAAACACACACACACACACACACACACACACACACACACACACACACACAACCTCGTTAATGCCACAAGAAAGGCTTGTTTAGGCTCTATAGTTCAATCTGCTTTGATTCATTAGAAGAAACCTCCTTTACTGATGTTACTGATGTGAAAAGACACACATACACATGCACTGTTGCGGTCCAACATGAACCCAGGCCAAATCATCCCCTCTGATTGATTTAAAGGGGGGCTTTGATTTGTGTGTTTGTGTGTGTGTTTGTGCCTTTTTTAGTTGTGTAAAGGAGACCTTACAGTTGCCAAGGTGATGGCACAACATCTCGAGGGAGTCTCTAATCGTAATCTCGTGGGACTGTCTGAGAGACAGACCGTGGGTTGCATTCCTACTGGCCACACTGGGGTTGAGTTCCATCAAACCAGCAGAATGGGATTTCCTCCTCAAATCATAATTTTTAAGAGCCTCTTGTGTGGTCACACCGCTCTACTTAACATTTAGAAATGGAGATTTTTAAACAGACAGCACAGCTAAATACAAAGCGGGGTAACATTTGCAGAGGCCCATTTGTCTTTCGCAGCCATTTCCATGCTTTGACTTTTGACCAACAACGACCATCAACAGCCAATCACCTAGCAGTGTTTCCATTTTTCCTGCATGCTGCTGCAACAGCTAGTGGCAATACAGCTTGAAATCAGGCTTTTAAAATTGGATTTCAGGCAGCAGCGCAGCTACACAGTTACCAGCAGATTGAGTACAGAGTTACCAATATCCAATATCTTTTAATCAGAGATCCTCGTCTGCTTCTGTTTTCTGTCAACACTGAGTGACTGTCTCCTCTGATTTCCACATTCTTCCTCTTCCCCTTTTCGTTCTTCCTTAGTGTTTCAGCATCATATTTGTTCCACCTTTCTCCAATCTTCTACAGTATATCTCATATTCCACAAATCTTTATTTTTAATCACCTTTCAGTCTTTCTTTTTTCTCTAGAATGTCTTTTCTCGCTTCATTATCTCCATTGGTATTCTCCCTCTTGGTACAGTCTGGCTCTTTTTATTGCTTCCTCTTTCCTTTCTATCTCTTTTGTCTTATTCTGTTCTTCTAGTCTTCCTTTTTCTCCTCCTTCTCTCTTTCTGTCCTTGCTTCATTTTCGTTCCCTCCTTCTCTGCCGTATCTCCTTTACATCCAGTATTCATCCTTCTCTGCCCTCCTCCCCCTTCTTGCATCCTTCTCTCTATTAAATTTTTGGTCTGTTCTCTTTTGTCACCCTCGGATCCCAGTATTGAATTTGATGCCTTTATAAAAATGGCTCATTCAATCAAATCTTTAGCTGTGTCCCTGATATGATTAACAGAGAAAATGTATATTGTGTGTGTATGTGACTTGTGCTTGTAGAAAATTGTGGGGGGAAAAAAGGGTTCACCTTCCTTGAAGGCTTAATCTGAGAGTTCTTCTTTATGCAAGTTTGTTTCATTGTTTTACTCATTTTCTCTCTCATCTATATAGCCACGTGAAAAGGAAAATTCACTCTTTCTCAGTTCCAAGATTTTAGGTATCATGATATAATAGAAAAAAAAATCACCTGGTGCTTAGCAGGTCTTAAAATTAGGCAAATACAACCTCAGATGAACAACACATAACATATTTCATGATGATACTATTTCTGTAACAAAAACAAATGCAAAATGCGGAAGCAGTGTGTGAAACATTAAGTACACTCTTTCTGTTTCCAAAGGAATTAATAGGGTAAGCAGCAGCCAGGTGCTGCTAATCAAATACTCTTGATTAACTGACCATCAGCCAGTGTGACCACCTCAATAAAAGCAGATGCTTTGGAGGATGTGGAGCATTCAGGTGTGCGTTAACATAATGCCAAGAAAAAAATACATTAGCAGTGATCTTAGAATACCAGTTCTTGCTGCCTAATCTGGCAAGAGTTACGAGGTCAGATAATTAAAAGTCAATCATTCTATAGCAGGGAAGATTATTCAGAACTGGAACACATTTAAGACAATTGCCAAACTTCCCAGAAGTGGACGTCCCAGCAAATTTACCCCAAGGTAAGACCATGAGAAAATGCAAAAAACTCAAAAGCTACATATGAGAATCTACAGCTGTCAGTTAGCTTGTTAATGTTATCTTTCGTGACGGTACAGTTAGAAAAGACTGAAGAAGTGTGGCGTGTGTGGACGAGTTCTTTTCTTTAAAAAGAACATGGCAGTATGGCTTCGGTTTGCATCTGAACAAACTACAAGACTTATGGAACAATGTCCTTTGGACAAATGAGACCAAAGTGAATAAGTTTGGCTATAATATCATAATTTGGTGAAGACCTAACTCAGTAATTTAGCACAAACACCTCATTCCAACTGTCAATCATGGTGGTGGAAGATTGATGATTTGGTCTTGTTTTCCCGTCACGAAAAATGGGCACCTTGCAGAAAAGGAAAAGAATCAAGGTGTTTTAATGACATAAAGTCCAGACCTCAGTTGAAATGCTGTAGCAGCACTTAAACAGAGGTTTACATAAACGAATGTCCACAAACCTCAATGAGCTGAAACAATGGTGTAAAGAAGATTGGGCTAAAATTCCCTAACAGTGATGTGAGAAACTGATAATGTTATACAGTAAAGAACTGCCTCAAGTCATGGCTGCTAAAGGTGGCTCTACAAGTTGTTGACACATGGGGTGTACTTATTTTTTACAAATGACTTCTCGATTTTGGCTTCATTTTTGTTAAATAAATAATGACATGGTGAACTCTGTTTTGTGTCATTGTATACTTAAGTTTAGATGTAAATAATTTTAGAATTTGCTGAGGACCAGATTTTTAAAAAAAAAATTGCATTCTGACACAAAACCATACAAAGAAGCTGTTCTTTCTTTTTCACATGACTGTAGAGTGGATATAGAAAGTGAACACACCCCTTTTAAAATACCAGGTTTTTCTGATGTAAAAAAGAACAAGACCATGATAAATTATTTTAAAGCTTTTTCTACCTTCAGCATGACCCATAACCTGTATATTTCAGTAGAAAAATAAACAAATTTGTTAGGGGGAATAAATATTAAAAAAAAGTACAGTAAGCTGGTTACATAAATGTGCATGCCCTTAAACTAATACTTCACTGAAGCAACTTTTACTTTAATTACAGCATTCAGTCTTTTTGGGTACATACCTGCCATCAAGTAAATTGACTCTGATTAACTCCAAGTAAAGTTCAGCTTCCCCAGTAGCATTTCCTTGACACCAGTTGCATCCTACGGCAAAAAACACGTTAAAATATAGAAAAATTGTGACCACGTTAAAATATGGAACCATAGTGATGTTATATATACAGGACGTCCCTCCAAAACTGATGAAAAGACTAGAAAAAAACTGGTCAGGTAGGCTGCCAACAGGCCTACAATGCCATTGAAGGAGCTGCAGTAATTTCTGGCAAGCACTGGTTGTGCAGTACATGTGACAACAATCTCCTTTGTATTCTCCATATGTTTGGACTATGAGGTGGGGTCGCAAAGCAGAAGCCTTTTCTTACAGAGAAAAACATCCAGACCCAACTAAATTTTTGCAAAAAAATACATCAGGTTTGTTGATGTTGTCACCGCTATGTTTGGTGAAACATGGTGGTGACAACATCATGCATTGGAGTTGTTTTTCTCCAGCTGGAATTGGGGCTTTAGTCAAGGTAGAGGGACTCCAATTACCAGTCAATTTTGGCCCCAAACCTTTAGATGTCTGCAAGATAGGTGAGGAGAAATTTCATCTTTAAGCATGAGAATGACCCCGAGTACACATCCAAATCAACAAAGGAATTGGTTCACCAGAAGAAAATTTTGGAATGGCCCAGCTCGAGCCCAGACCTAAATCCAATTGAGAATCTGTGGGGTGAACTGAGGAGGCCTGTGGAAAAGAAATGCCCTCACAAACTGACAGATTTGGAGCAGTTTTGCAAGGAAGAGTGGGCAAATATTGGCAAGTAAAGATGTGGCATGATGACGCCTACCCAAAACGACTGAATGCTGCAATTAAAGCAAAGGTATTTTAGCAAAGTATTACTTTTAGGGTGTGCACATTTATGTAACCAGTTATTGTAAATTTTTTAAAAGTAACATAAGAGGTGAAAAAAGTTATTAAGTGATTTATTGTGGTCTCATTTTTACATCAGAAAAACCTGGTATTTTATACAGGGGTGTATGGACCTTCTATATCCACTGTATATCAGTCCATATTTTTGCTCTTTCTCTTCAGTTTCCATGTAGTCTAAAATGAAATGTACCTGCTCCCTTGTATTTTCCCCAAGGGTCGCCACAGTGGATTAATCCGCATTGGTAACTTGGCAGAGGTTTTGAGCCAGATACCCTTCCAGGTGCGACCCTCCATGGTGACCTGGGCTTGTGTCCCCACCTGGAAATAAACCAGGGACCTTTTGCTTGTAAGGCAAATGTGTAAACCACTACACTATCTGTAATATCTTTCATTCATAAACTCAATGCAGTGAAAAGATCAGAATCCTTTCTTTTTTATTGTATGTTGTTTGGGGGAACAAGTTTGCTAGAAATGTGTCTGGTAACCCTCTGGCATGACTACTAAGAATAAACACACTCACATATAGTCACACATACACAGCAAATTCACACTCATTTACTGAACCACCATGCACAATGCCTTGAGTCCCTTGCAACCAATAAGCTCTCCAGATGCATTCAAACTGACTTACAGCTACACACAAATAACAGTCCACATACACACAAACACCGCTCTATACCCCCTGCCTGTTTCCATTCTCCCCTGTGTTTTAATCCTACTTGTCAGTAATTAAGGCTGAGCCGGAGGTGGGCCAGGACGTGGCTATCTCCAGGCGGGGGTGCGACTATAAACTGGATTTATAATGGGAGAGCAGTATTAAAACCCACTGCCCCCGCTGCTAGCATCAATGAGACCATCTCTGTTCCATAACAGGATTTGTCCTCTGCTTTATTACAAAAGGAGGCCTGTCTTCTGAAAGGCCAGATATCCCGGCTGGCATATAATACGCTGACAAGACATTCTGCTGTTCATCCACCCTTCTCCTCCCCCTCCTCCTCATCTCAAGCTCTCACTCTCACTCTCTCCCTTAAGGTGCCAAGTCCAGCCTGTAGAGTCTGAGCTCTGTGAAACAACACCTGATGCATTCTATAGAGAGAAATACCTTTTAATTAATGCTACAAGTGAAATTTGAAAAGCCTATTAGTGGGATAAGTTATCTTAAATGTAACTTGATAAGAATTACATTTATCTTTCATGTAACTGAGCTCAGTTTCCACATGTGAAAATTGTAAGGGCCAGTTGAAACAGTCCTTGTAACTACGCTTGTCACCCCTACGTTTAAACCTGCATATTATTGTGTAGTTCCCCCACTGGTTTAAAAAAGAAACTCTTACCCACCAGAACAATAGAACAGAGGACCTTGGGGGGTGGGGGACACAGTGGTCTCTGGTCCAAGAAAGTGAATCCTTTAGGTCTTGTGGGCTATGGGGTGGGGCCTATGTGGATTAGGCTTGTTCTGGCAAATCCCACTGCTGCTGGATCAGATTGGGATCTATGAAGACTGGAGGCTGGGTCAAGGTTTGTTAACAGAATATTTCATGGTGACAAGATGATATTCACGTCACCTGGCAGTGGTTTTAATGTTATGGCTGACCCCAGCATATCCCCAGCAACAAGGACATTTGGATTACAGCTGGAAAAATAAGTTGCCACTTCATCAGGGGCACATCCAACTGAATCTCATCCTGTCATCCATAGCAATAAGGCAAACCAACCACACAACTCTAAAGAAAGAAGGAGCATCTTTTTCTCTATTTAAAAATGTCCTGGTAGTGTACGTGTTTACACATTTGCCTCACAAGCGAAAGGCTCCTGGTTTGATTACAGGTGGGGGGCACATATCCTGCTCACGATGGGGTGTTGCATCTGGAAAGGCATCCGGTGTAAAACTTCTGCCTAATCACCAATGCGGATTGATCCGCATTAATCCAGAGAATATAAGGGAGCAGCCGAAGGTGGCCTTCATATTCCTCCCCTTGGTTATTTTCAAACTTTGTTTCCCGTTCTTTAATTTTCTCTTACTTTTTACTCCTTGTCTACTCCTTCTGTAGTTTCTAATAAGTTCTTTCCCTTTTTCAGTCTGTTTTTCATTAAACCATTTTTTTTTTCCAATTTCTCTGGCTCTCTTTTCTGATTCATTGTCTCTATGTCTTAGTTTTCCCATTGAGATTTAGTATTGTTTCATTGCTCAAATTCTAAGAATATAACTCTGTCTTTGTGTGCATATGTCTGGTTTTGTATTTCACCTAAGAATCAGCTTTATGATTCTGGGCAAGGATGTACTGTAAGTTGTGTGAAAAATGCAATCTCTTCTATTTGAACGCAGATGTAAATACTCTTCATGATGTGCTCTTAGTGATCTAATGTGCTCTCAGGGTTTCTAAGCATTTCTTCTCAAGTCATCATTTCAAAATGTTTAAACACTAAAAAATATTTATATTTTTCTCATTTCACCTCAGGCGTCTGCACTCTAACAACCTCCACTGTGACTGTCACTTGTCCTGGCTCTCCGATTGGCTCAGAGCCAGGCGGGGCTTGGCTCCCTTCACTCAGTGCATGGCCCCCGCCCACATGAGGGGCCTCAATGTCCCAGATGTACAGAAGAAAGATTTTGTCTGCAGTGGTAAGTTGACAACAACAAATTTGCACATTAGATTCAGCTCAAGTATCACAAAGCTTCAATGACAGATCTCCACTCTCCACTGGTGGTTACTCTAAGTCTATTTAGCAAGCCTATTTGACATTGAAATGCAAAACTTTCAAAACCATCTTATGACTTCAATCCAACTGCATCATATTGATACATAACCCATGAAGTGCACTCTCTAAAAACAGTATTAACCTCACAAAATTTACCCAAAACTTTTAAGCAACAGTGATACACACCTAATAGATAATTTAGAAATTAGTGCTGTTGACAGCTGACTCTTTGGTGTAGAGGTATACAATATAGAGAATATAGTAAACCTAAGGGCCATTATTACAGGCAGGGGTTGTTATCGTCTCCAGACAGCTCAGCATTGAATTTATAACGCTGACAGAATTACAGCATGTAGAGCGTGTAATCAGCTAAAAAGCCAGTATAAGAGCAGTAGCGTTATCAGCTGCAGATAGTATAGGCAATGTTTACAGGCCTCTGATTCAGCTTTCTGCGCTAATAGACTGCCAGGCTGCCCTCTCTTTATTAGCCTTAAGCCTCGTCTTTTCTGTCTACAAGCTCCACAGCAAACTACCTCTCATTGCACTTTTCTCCAGTTCCTTCTCTCACTGTCAGTAACAGACCTGTATTTCTCTTTTTTTTTTTTTTTTAATTGATTCACTATTTTTCATCCCATCTCACCTCTTTTCACCATTTATTCATCTTCTCTTCTGGTCTCGGTATCCTTCTCTTTTTCTGCTCACGTCCTTGTCAAGCATATGTCGGCCAAACAATGTTTAGCATTAATATTCAGTTTCCTTCTCTTTCATCTTAATGGACAGCATGTTTCCCTCAAAGATTTTCTGCGCAAATGCCTTTGGAACAACACAACATTACAGGATACAAAAACCCTTCACTGGGAGAAACTCAGACAAAAACATTATTTTTTTTTGATTACGTAATTTTAAAATATAGCTGCAGGAGTGGAGGATTTTTTTTTTCCTGTTTGATTATAGATTAATGGATGTAATTTAATATTCAAAAATTAGAAGCCAATCTCATATTTGTACATTGGTGTCTACAGGTCCAGCACAGACAGAGTCAAGGACTTGTGTTCCTCAGGTAGCCGTGTGCCCACCCAGCTGCAGCTGTAACAACAATATAGTGGACTGTCGTCGTAAAAGCTTGACTGAAATACCAGGAAACCTCCCTGAAGGCATAGTGGAGATGTAAGATGGCTTTCGTTGCTAATTCTACAAATTTTATGTACGTGTGTCTTGCATGGTAGACTCACTCTGTAGCAGATAGAAAATTTACAGATGTAATTTGTGTTTGCTGTACATGTGCATGTGTCTCAATGTTTCACACTGCATTGCACACTGTCAATATCTTATATAAATGTGAGTTTAAAATTGCTTTCCAGCCACATATCAGTGATGCTGTCATTAGAGTCTTTGATATAACATGATTCATTAGACCTCAAATTTATCCCCAACTGCGACACATCGTGAGATTTGTTGTGGTATTTTGTTTCAGATTGCGGCCAGACTCCAGTTTTCCTGCCCCTTCTCTTATGCTCTTCCTTTCTTTTACACGCCAATTTAAACACACACACACACGCCACAGGGGGACGTGTTTGATATCCGTATTGATCGCTGTACCCTGTTTGTTTGCACAGAGGACAGCTGGTTGATTGCTCTGTGAGTAAAGGAGCAATTCTCTCCCGCAACTGCACACCAATACCTCTATACCTCCCCAGCATAAGTAATAGATTCTCACACACACATACACGGACATACCAATGTACATACTAGTGCAAATAAAAAAAAAATTAGAATATTGTGAAAAAGTTCTTTTGTTTTGTAATTTAATGAAAAAGGAAAACTTTAATATATTGTATTGATTACACATAAAGTGAAAAATTCCAAGCCTTTTTCTGTTTTATTTTTGATGATTATTGCTTATAGCACATGAAAATTGGATATCCAGTATCTCAAACCATTTGAATTTTTCTGAGGTCATTTGAAAGGATTACAATACAATGCAATATCAAGCTTGTATGTTTGTTCATACACTCAGTACTTGGTTGGGACTGCTTTGGAATGAATTGCTGCCTCAGTGCAGTGTGGCATGAAAGTGATCATCTTGTGGCACTACTGAGGTGTTACTGAAGCCCAGATTGCTTTGATAGTGGCCTTCAGCTCATCTGTAATTTTGGGTCAGGTGTGTCTCTTCTCCCTCTTGACAACACTCTGTAGATTTTCTGTGAGGTTCAGGTCAGGAGAGTTGGCTAGCCAATCAAGCACAGTAATAACACACTGAAACCATTTGGTGGTAGTTTTGGTATTGTGGGCAGCTCCTTAGTCCCACTGGAAATGGAAATCAGTATCTCAGAGTTTGTCTAAAATCTCCTGACTTGAAGGAACGCAGTTGACGAACCATCACCAGCACCAACAGATACAGTAATATGACACCCCAAATCATCAGACTGCAGAAACTTCACACTGGACTTCAAACACCTTGGATTTTGTGCCTCTCCACTTTTCCTCCAGACTCTCAGACCTTGATTTTCAAATGAAATGCAAAATGTACTTGCATCTGAATGGAGGACTTTGGACCAGGTCACTAGACAAGTTTTTTTTTTTTCTCTCCTTAACCCAGGAAAGACACTCCCAGTGTTGTCGCTGGTTCAGAACAGTTGTAGCTTCTTTCCTGAAGATGTCTGTGTGCGTTGGCTCTTGACATACTGACACCAACCTCAGTGTACACCTTGTTAAGCTCTCCTTAGGTTTTGAATAAACTTTTTTTAATATTCTGCTGCCATCATCCCAGTTGCATGTGCACTTTTCCTTCCCTTCCAGTCAATTTTTTGTTAATATTCTTTGATCCAGCCATATGTGAACTGCCAACCTTTTCAGCAATGACCATCTATGGCTTATTGTCCTCGTGGAGGGTGTCAATCATCATCGGGACAGTTTTCAAGTCAGCAGTCTTCCCCAAATTTTTTGAGATGCACTGGTTGTCACAATAGTTTTGTTTTCACAAATAAAATCTGTACCTGCACAAAAAATAAACACTTGCACACATTCATACATTATGGGAAGCTTTAAAGCACACGCGCGCACACACGTGTTAGGATTGAGCCACAGGTATCAAAACACCATCTAAACTCTCTAGGACATGCATATGCACCCACACAGCATTAGCACTGGATCCATGATAATGAATGTTGCTGCTGCAGCAAGAAACAATAGGATATAATAGGATGATGTATTGTCAGTCCTTTAATAGAGACAGTCATCTTTCTGAATGGTGTTACCAAGGATCACAGCACAGTGTATCTCCATGTAGACATTATAAAGCTGTATTAGAATCAGAATATTTTATTAATCCCAGGGGAGAAATTGTTTTACGTTTTTAAGTATCTTAATCTGATTTTTCAAGTTAAATATAAGGACCGTGAATTTCATGCTTTTATGTTTGTCTCAAGGCATACAACACTAAGAGATGTGTGTTTGGGCTCTTTTCAGTGTGTATGTGTAGGCGCCAGCTCATTGTGAACATGCTCACATGCCAAACTCATCTCCTCTTCCAGCTGTTGTTTAATTGCCTCCTCACCTTATAGATTTTTTATGTAGCTTTTTAAAATGTTTCCCCTTTAATACATCCTTTGATATTGAGCCACTAAGTGTCTTTGTCTACAGCTTATTTAACTGCCCCTTGATATAATTTGTAAGTTGTTGGTGTGCAGATTGTCTTTGTCAGTAGCTATACATCATTGATTTATTTTGACCCCCGAGTTGAAATAAAGCATTGTTGGCTGCCAGGGGAGTCAGGTGCTGAAATCTAAAGGGCAATACATGCCAAGAAACAGGCATCTGTAGTGTAAGGCTTGTCTTGCATTCAAAGCCAGGGCTACTTTTATTTAAAACACAGTAGCAATCACAATTGGTGCAATAAATAAAGATACAGTGATTCCCACCAAATGTGATCAGAACTTGTCTTTAAGTCCATCACGTTAAGTGCCTTGATTTTTTTTTTTTTAGAACTAAACTGACTTACAGTAGTTCAAAAAAGTGTTTAAAACATAGATAAATAGATATGTAGATAGATGCCAAAAAGCTAGAAGAACAACAAGGGAAACAGAAGGATGGTAGGTGGAAGGAAAGAGCAGGACTAGGCGGGGGCTGAAGGGAAGGATGAAAAGAAGAAGAAGGGTGGATTAGTTTCCATTTATCATCCTGACAGCTGACCCTGTGGCTGGCCTTGGGACCTCACTGCATCCTCCTCTTCTCTTCTCCTCCTTCTCTTCTTCTCTCCTCTCTTCTCCCCTGTTGTCCACACTTTTCCACACTCCTCTGATTTCCACTTTATTGTCCTTTCCTACTCCCCTCTTATGAGTTTCCCTTTCATTTTTTTCCTTCCCTCTTTTGTCTGCTTTTTTCTCCATTTTCTTACTCCTGGGACTTTTTATTAAATACTCTTTTTAATAAAAGAGTATTCATTTTTTATTATTCTTTCCTTCCCTTTCATCACAACACCAAGGAGACATGAAGAATACATGACTTACATAGTTGAATGTGTTTCCTAGACCATCAGGGGAGCAGAAGCTAAACTGTAGTAAATTTTCCCAAATGTCAGCTTTCTACCTAGTTCTGATGGCTCCCCATGTGATAATACAGTATTGCTAACAGTATGATGTAATGGGGTCTGCAGTCTTCCAGAAAAAAATGATGTAGTAAATTCCCTCTGGCCCTGAGACCTGAGAAATTTTCAGTATATTTGTAAATGTAGTCTAACTTTATTGTACTCTAGAGGATAGTGTTAGAGGAATCTACTGGAGATTCAAATTTAGAATATTATTGGAAAATGATAATTGCCCGTATGTTATTGCCATTTACTACTTACACTTAAACTCATGTTCAGTTTGACCAAGGACTTAAATGAATTTCAGTGCTGCTGACACTGGCTATTAACTACCTGTATATACATGTATATTGCACTCTTTGGCCAGAGTTTCACTAAAAGTACAGGTATATTGGTTAGTAATCCAAGGTTTGGGTCTATTTGCTGCTCCAAGATTCTTATCAGAATGGCTTCATGTAAACTCATTACTGCTGAGCTGCAAAACGCAAGTTTACAGTTCACACTGAGTGACCTTGGCCCATGTCTGCTGCAAAGCACTGACCCACCTGCAGAAATATTTTGTTAATGCTGATTGGAACAGCCACCTTTTGAACTTTTGTGCACCTGTGTTTGTGGTTGTGGGGTAAACTGAACTTATTATAACCTTGGAAGGAGAAAAATGATCTTACTCTGCTATGCATGATGTCCCGCTGGTGAGGATGTTTTCACAGTGTCTCATTTAATGTTTCATTTTATGTTCACTTAAATTATGCTTTTTAATTAATTATATAAAAGTTTGTAGGACATTAACTAAATTCATTCTCCTCCCTCTCTCTCTCCCTCTCCAGTCGTCTGGAGCAGAACTTGATTAAAAGTGTCCCGGCAGGAGCCTTTTCTGCCTACAAGAAGCTCAAGAGGATGTGAGTCTGTCTGGAAATAACTCTATACATCCAAACACATGTGAATACACATAAGTACCCACACAGTGAAATAATAGCAATAAGTACAATAAACCAGTTCAAAGTGAGGCCACTGAGGCCAAGAACATGGGGTTCTAGGTGAAAGAACTCTTCAACAACCTAAGATATTATTGTAAGATGTTATTATGATTAATAATCATAGTGTTGTCACGCTTCAGTATTTCAAGGCTGTAAATGTGACGAAAACACTTGAGCTTTATCATACACAATCTCCATTTCACCATTAATCATACTACATAGTCATGTGAAAAAAGTCACAGGACTCCGTGCAATCCTGTGGAAAACTAAATACACTCTTACTACTTTCATATGAATTAAGAAGGTAATTAGGAGCAAGATGCTGCTAATCAAATGCACTTGATTAATTGATCATCAGCCAGTGTGACCCCCTTTATAAAAGCAGAAGTTTTGGCAATTTGCTGGTTTCTGGAGCATCAAGGTGTGTGTCAACACAATGCCAAAATTTTCCCAGGAGTGGACGTCCCAACAACTTCACCAGACCATGCCATGCTCAAAGAAACTGCAAAAAACCCAAGCTCTACATCTCAGACTGTACAAGCCTCAATTAATATGTTAAAGTTAATGACTGTACAATTAGAAAAAGACTAAACAAGCATGGCTTGATTGAAAGGCTTTCCAGGAGAAAGCCTCTTCTCTCTAAAAAGAGCATGACAGCACAGTTCAGGTTTGCAAAGCTGCATTTGAACAAACTTAAAGTCTTCTGAATTTGTCCTTTGAACAGATGAGACCAAAATGGAGATGTTTGGCTATAGTGGACAGTGTCACCAACACCTCATACCAACTGTCAAGTACAGTGGTGGAGGGATGATGATTTGGGCTTGTTTGCCAGTTACAGGACCATGAACTCCTATATATTCTAGAGTCACATGTGAGGCCATCTGTCCAACAGCTAAAGCTTGACCGAAATCGGGTTATGCAACAGGACAGTGGTCCCAAGCACATCAGCAAATCTACAACAGGATGGCTGAAAAAGAAAAGAATCAAGGTGTTTCAGTGGCCCAGTTAAAGTCCAGGCCTCAACCCAGTTGAAATGGTGGCATGAGACCTTAAGAGAACTGCACATAAACAAATGCCTGAAAACCTCAATTAACTGGAGCTGTAAAGAAAAGCATGCCAAAATTTGTCCACAAAGATGTGAGAGACTGATAAAGCCATACAGAACATGATTACCTCAAGTTATTGCTGCTAAAGTTGGTTCTACAAGCTACTGAATGTACTTAGTTTTTCACAGGACTGCAGTGTGAAAACCTTTCCACATGACTTTATACTAAATTGAAGTTGCCCTGACGAAATGATTTTTGTTCACTGCAAGATTTTCAAGGGTTCTTACCAGAACTGGCAAGATAACTAAATAACAGCATAGTTTATTTTAATATAGAAAAGGTGTTTCCAGTTTTAAGGATTTCCATTTTATAAGAACATTGTTAATACTAGTTGACAGTCGAATCACTGAGACTTGCAATGCTACAGAGCAGTAGCTTTCTTAAGGGTCCAACAGGTTTCTTATATCTACTTTTTAGAAATATGTACCTTATTTAATCTGGAACTTTGATGACAAACACATACAGATTGGTAACAAGTAAAATTAACTAATTTAAAAGATGTTGGACCACGATATGCTATCAGATTAGCTTCTGTGTGCTTTGGCACTGATTCCGAAAGTCTGTACTGAAATGATGGAACACCGTTTTTCCTAAAGATAGTGGTGTGTAGTTGATGATGGAGTGTGAGTTCGGTCTCACATCTGTCAAAAAATCTCCCATAGGTGTTTACTTGGGTTGAAATCTAGTGACCGTCATTTTCATACTTATCAAATCATTCAGTGAACCCGTGTGCCCTATTGAGGAAGCAGTTGTCTGTCTGGAAGAGAACTTTATAGATTTGCAGTGCCTGTTCCCTCTAAGGGAAAAAGTAGACCCATGGAATACCAGAAAAAATCCCCTATGGTTGAGGTTTCTCCTTTAATTTCTCACCCATCTGCAAGTGCTATAACATTCCTAAATTGTGACAAAAAAAGAAACCGCTATGAAGTCTACACCGTCACACAGTTCGCAGTTCATAAACTCTTGTCTCTTTCAAACAAACACACAGACTTGAAGCTTACTGGTGTTATTGTCATGCAAATTCCTGAAAATTCCTAAACATGTGCAAGGTTATGAGGTTATTCACTCACCTACCCACAGACACGCACAGCTGGAGTCTTAACCTCTCCTCAACAGCAGTGTTTAATAATATATCTTACAGCAGTCAAATTGAATGACATGAACTGCACTTAACATGCCACTGCTTCCAGTTTCTCTCTCTCTCCCTCCCTCATTTACTTACACATTCAGCCCATCTTATACTTTTTTACTTTTGTCCCCTTGCCTTGACCTCTGCTGATGTATTCTCGCATGATCATTTGTCAGACAGTTCTAGGACATTCACTCAAAATGAACCCCATTACTGTGTATTACAGTAATCTCTCTGCCTCTCTCTCTCGCTCACGCACACACACACTCTGCTTTCTCTCCCCAGCGACTTGAGTAAGAACCAGATTTCTGACATCGCTGCTGATGCTTTCAGCGGCCTTCGCTCACTCACCTCACTGTAAGTATGACACATGTACATGCAAACACACACAGACATGTACACAAACACATATCCGGACAGAAAGGTAATTGCATTTCCAGACATTAAGCAAATAAAAATGTTGTCACAGTCAGTGCTGACAAGTGGAACAGCAGAAAGTGCGCCTGTGCATTATGTACATCTTTGCATGTGTTTGTGCGTGTGTAATTGTCTGTGATCACTGACTGTATGTGTGTGCATCTCTGAGGGTGAATGTGATAAGAACATGAAGGACAGTTTAATTTAAATCAATCTGGAGCATGAAAATGAGACAGACAGACAGACAAGAAGGGGCAGACAAGGTGAACCCTACTGGGTGTTATGGCGTCAACATGCACACACAAACACATGCACACAGACACACCCACATACAGATGCAGATATTAAAGTGGTACAGAAATGTCACTGATAGGCTCAACTTCTACAATAGAGGCCTGCTCACTCGTGAGGTAGCAAAATAAGTGAATTAAATTGCTGCAATTGCAAATTGAAGCACATCTCAAACATAATGTCAGCTTTTGACAATCAAATGAGATAAATTCACCAAAACAGCATGCTTAGTCAGAGAGGCCTTAGTGTCAAAATGAATATGATGTGCACATTTTTTAACTGGCACAAAAAAGTTTTAAAAATTACTCTCTACTGGAAACGCACAGCTTTTTTTTGTCTTTGATTGCAACCCTGTTTTTAGTCCTTCCAACTAAAATAGTTTTTCCAGTTGGATGGGCATGATGACTTTTTCATTTTAGCAGATATACTGAGGGTCTTTCTTGCCTTTTGGAGAGCTGAATAGTTGTAACTTAATGGAAGATGAGTTGAGCTAAGAAATACAGTAATAAAAAAGGGTATTTTAGTTTACATTTTATTTTCCAGTGGTTGGTGGCCAGCAAAATCATTGTATCTTCAAATCTGATTATTTAGTAGATTTTAGTAGTTAGATGTTGAGTTACTGGCTGAAAGAAATTTCCTCTTGACCTAAAAAAGCACACTTTTTTGAAAAACAGCATCAGAATCTGAATCCCTTATTCATTCCTGGGGGGGAAATTGCTTATGATTTAAGGTGTTAGAGGGGTTTTAGTCTTCAAGTAGAATCACCAAAAGTGTCATAGTATTAGGAGGGATACTCCTCAGAAAACCAGTAAAAGTATTTTATTAGGGCACACATCGGACTTCACATCACATAAGTCTTGGGGCTTTTAAATTGTGTCATTTAAAATATGTTGGGTTTTTTTTTACTGTCCATTGCAGGGTGCTATATGGCAATAAGATCACTGAACTGCCCAAGGGACTATTTGATGGACTGGTTTCCCTGCAGCTACTGTAAGTATTCTCTGTGTGTACCTGGATGTGGTGCACCAAAAATACAATAAAACACTGTACATTAAGTATACAAAATAATAACTCACTCCAACAAAAAAATGCACCTTCAGCTGCTCCCTTGTATTCTCCCCAAGGGGTTGCCACAGCCTATCAATTCACATTGATAATTTGGCAGGGGTTTTACATTGGATGCCCTTTCTGACGCAACCCTCCACCGTGAGAGGGGCTTGTGTCCCCACCTGAAATCAAATCAGGGACCTTTCACTTGTAAGGCAAATGTGTACACCACTACACTGCAGGGATATCCAACTCACTCCAACAAAAAGTGTACTTTAATTCGCAGAGCAGGTTTCTTAGTGCTTCTTCCTATGTAGATTTGCAGATTTTTTGTGAATAAACATCTGTACCTGAATACCGTCGCCAAAGATTGCTAAAATGTTCTCATTTTATGATAACCTGGAGCCAAATGTGACCATATTTTGGACACAAGGGTGTGTTAACACCCACTGAAAGTGATCTTGTCTTTAACTATGCACAGTACAATTACAACTATTAAGCTATGTAAAAAGTCACTGCAGCACAGGTTTCACGAATGGGAAATTACCTTTCTTTATTGTACCAGGCTGTACTCCAACCCATATGATTTGAAAAGTAATTACATTAAAAATGCTCGAAAAGGTACCAACAGCACTAAAACAGTGAAGACATCCACTTGAGTGTCTTGAGTTAGCAGGGGTGAGGCCTTGAAGGCACCAGTCTAGTGCAGCTCCCTCACCACACCTGGCAGTGAAAGCAGTCAGGCTCCTAACTTTAAGTCTTACCGGGATGAGTTAAAAAAAATAACTCAAGAGGCCCAAACCATTTTTGCACTGGACAGATAGTTTATTAAACCTTCTCACAAGTATTTTTTTAAAGAAAAAAAATTTAATATCAATTTGCATACGTGTTTTTAGTTTAGTGTCCCCTGTAGTTTAGTGGTTTGCGCATTCGCTTTACAAGCGAACTATGCCTGGTTCGGTTCAGGTGGGGTCACAAGCCCCTCCCACCATGGAGGGTTGCGTCAGGGAGGGCATCTGGTGTAAAACCTCTGCCAAATTACCAATGTGGACTAATCCGCTGTGGTAACCCCTTGGTGGAGAATACAAAGGAGTAGCTGAAAAGCACAGATACATACAGTATATGAGTTTTAATTTGTATTATTTTTGCTGCATCCGGCATTTTGGGCAATTGATTTGCTCACAGATTTTTCAGGAAAAAAAAATCACACTGATGCAGAGATCTCAAATCTGATACAACCAAGGCATCTATCAGTGTTGACTCTCTTTCTGAACTAGCACCAGGTGGCCGTTGTGGGAAATGCTGTTTTTTGGTATTTCAGCATTCATGGCTTCAGTTTTTAGTCCCAGAGATTGTCACTTTACATTAACTTACTTTTGGAGTGAGCCTCAAGTGATCATTTGTGGAAGCGCAGTCCTTTTTTTGCACTTCCACTTGACAGTGATATTAGTTACAGAGGAACGTAATGAGCAGACATGACTGCATTTATATGAAGTGTAGTACTTGATTTCCCTCGCTTATCATGATTTGCTTATTTGGCATCAGCAATTCATATCCACCTCTGGATAATTATCACAGCTAAGGCCAATGGTATAGGTCCATATTAGTCACTATTGCACAGTAACAAGTACTGTAGCATCCTCTGTCCTGCATTAGCCTCTGAACTGTTGTTTATTTATTTGTGTCTGCCTGAAATGCTCAGTATGAAACAAATTGGTGTGCTGCAATAAAAACTGCAATCTCCTGTTACCTTTGGTGTGTTGTAGGAGGAAGACTGTTAATTCTAAATAAGTCCTCATGGGCACAGATTCAAGCTGCAGCAATGGTTCAGCATGCAGTAAAAATTTCTATAACAGCTACATAAGTACTGTATGTGGCATATGGTCCTCGCAAATGCCGCAGTCCACTGCAGAAACAGCTAATGTTCTGGGCTTTTCCATCGTAAAGTGAAGCGAAGCAAAGAGAATGAGGACGAGTGAGTCTAACCCACAAACACCTTTTACAGGCTTAGGTGGATCATTTGGATGCATGGTGCATAGTGAGAGAGAGAGAGAGAGAGAGAGAGAGAGAGAGAGAAGGGGTGGGGGATGTGAATGGCTAGATAAATTAATGGATGGCTGGATGAAAAGTGAAAATGATTTAGACATGGGGAAGAAGACAGATATGAAGAAATGTATGAATGCAGAAAATACGAGAAAAGCAGAAATAACTAGAGAGGGATAAAATTTGAGTTTTCACGACATGTATGTATGACACTGTTATCAATAAACAACCCAAACTGCAAAAGCATTTCCCTCTGACCTCCTGATGCTGCAGGCATAAAATGTTAAACACCACTGTAGGCTTCATATTTCTTCATACTTCCATGCATGTTCCCCTTATAAAGCCGGTTTCTGTGCATTTGTGACTGGGGAATTCCGTAGTAATGATATTAATATTCATGCCTTGAAACACCATCAGCCCATTCAACAGATACTGCCTAGGGTTGTTAGCGCTCACTCAGCAGGTGTAAGAAAGAAATATGCCTTTTAATATTTCAGCACTGACAGAAGAAAACCCCTCATGCCTTAAACGTCAGTTAGGCTGTCAAGAATGTCAAGATTCTTCCATATAGTGTAATAATTAATAATTGTGTTTAGCTTTCACTCTTGAATAGAGCAGTATGTCAACCCATCATCACAAAGATGTGTTTATTGCTTTATATAGCTACTAGTCTGTTTATAATCACTGTGCTGCTTTGTTTTACTGATGCAGTTTCGAGTAATTAGTTTCCCCTGTGAGCTACCTAATGAGGCGTGGATGTGTCGCAGAGCAGCACGTGTGTGCATGTGTCACCTGTGAGTGTGTGTGTGTGTGTGTGTGTGTGTTTGTACGTATGTATAAGTAGGTTGTGCCAGTACAGACGCTCATTAGAATGACTTCATACACTTAAGCTGGGCTGCTGTACCAAGCGCCAAGTTAGTTACCTGTCAGGGACAGAAAAAAAAGGGGAAAGCCATAGACAGCCGAATGTGTGTGTGAGAGTCATAGAAACAAAGAACTCACGAAAAGACAAGAAGTGGTGAGTGTGAAAGAAGAAAAAAGTGGGGAATGAGACAGACGAGAAGCCAGAAAAGAGGAAAGGTGGAAGTACAGGGAAAAAGCTGACAACTTGATCTATCAGCTAATGACGTGCAGATATGAAAGGACAGCAAGACGGAGAGAAGGTAGAGGTGAAAACTTTTCCTGTCATTTACTTAATCCCTCTATCACATTTCTCATTTCCCTTTGCCTCTCTCCTCCATTTTGCTTGTCAGCCATGTTCACTTAAATATATATATCTGTGTCACTCCAAATTAAATTTTCACCTGTCCCTTCTGTCTCACTCCATTATTTCCACCACCTCATCCATTCTTCTATCTCCTCTCTTTCCTTCCTCCTTTCCTTCTTTTCACCATCTGTCTCTCCCATCAAAACAAGGTATTACACACACACACACACACACACACACACACACACACACACACACTCACCCAGCAGTAGATATTCCCCTCCTGCTCCTGAAGAGAAAGTATAAAACCACAATTTACAGATTTATGTCATAGCCAGAAAAATATAATCATGACTGTGTCTGGATGGGAGGGTTTGGTGAGGGACAAAGGAAGAAATAGTGAGAAGAGGACAGGAAAGAAAAGTAGTGGTTTTGCATTTGAGATGCATCTGAGAATAATGAATTCTCATTATCTGCATGTGCGTTTATCTTTTGTTTGTCTTGAGCTCAGAAAATAAAGCTCAGTAAGCAAAACAAAGGCAGATAAATAGCAAATATTAATGGCGCTTTCCTTGTGTTTCAGATTGCTGAATGCCAACAAAATTAACTGTTTGAGAGTCAACACCTTCCAAGACCTACAGAACCTCAATCTCCTGTCATTATATGACAACAAGCTTCAAACTATCAGTAAAGGACTGTTCAACCCGCTGCGTTCCATCAAAACTCTGTAAGTAGAGTTACATTTTTCATAGTATTGGGTGTTTTCGTGAGCCCTGGGTGGTCCCAGTTAAAAATTTATGTTGATTTTGAGATGCTCTCTGTTTGGTTGATTTGTGTTTTCTGTATTCCAGTCTTGTTTATTGTTAAGGTTTTGGTTTCATGCATTCTTTAGTATTTTTGAGCTTTCAGTTCTTGTTTTCATAGAGTTTAATTAGTCCCCTCAGTGTTTCCCTTTCTTAAGGTCATTTGTGTTTCTGCATTTCCATGTTTCGGTTATTGTTATCCACTTTCCATTTTACTTTGGTTGTTGTCTCTTGCATTTCTTTTTACTTCTTCCCCGTCTCATTGGCTTGATCATTTTCATCTGTGTCTCGTTCCCCCAACAAGTCTTTATCTTAGCATCTGTTTAGCCTTCTGGTGTGTTTTCCTGCAATACTCCCTTTAACTGCTTTGCACTTCGTGGTGCTGTGTTTATGGACTTTATTTTATTTATTGACTTTATATCAACCAAATAAAAGGTGCATTTTCAGTTCATTCCATCCATGTCTGCATGTGGGTCTGCTCTCTTTTGATCACAGGTATTTCACAAGAGCCAAACAGAAAATATAAGGACCATCAACAACTTAGGTGTCATACTAGTAAGGTATTCCATGTATGTTCAGGTAGAAGGAGCTGGTAGGACAGACAACGATTACCCTGCAGGGATTATACATCCCTTCTGGTCTGGGAATGCCTTGGGATCTCCAATGAGTAGCTGGAGAAAGTTTATGGAAATTGCTACACCTGGGATTTTTTTGGTTCAACTGATACTGTTTGATAACTGATTTATCATTTTAAAAAAATTATTAGTCTGTTAGTTGAAACCCTATAGGCTTAAGCCATTAAGTGAGGCACAGATGTATCTAGATATAGGAACCACCATTGGTTAATTAATAAATGCTGTTGGTGTTAATGAGACAAACTTTGTCTGCTCCGATAACTGTTTCCGCTGCTTGAAACATAAAATGACCCACTTAATGCAAGATTACTTTTCTTAGAAAAGATGTACTTGGCTAAGAATTACAAACACTTTGATGGGTTGAATCAGGAAAATTTTGTACAGAAAAGTATTTACATTATTATTAAAATATTACCAAAACATAACTAACTAAGACAGTGGTATTAAATTTTCAGCCCTCACTCTATCCTTGCTCCTTTTTTCTTTCTCAGTCATCTGGCTCAGAATCCCTTTATGTGTGACTGTCACCTGAAGTGGCTGGCTGACTACCTGTTTGACAACCCAATTGAGACCAGTGGAGCACGCTGCAGCCACCCCAGAAGGCTGGCTAACAAACGAATAAGCCAGGTGAAAGGCAAGAAGTTCAGATGCTCAGGTAGGAGATGAATTCACAGGAACATGACTAAACAACAAAAGCCTCCGTTCTGAAAATTACATTTATATACGTAACTGTTTTGCAAATCTAGCTGTTGGCTGTATTTTGCAACATTTTAGTTGTGTGTGTATATAAACAGAAGTTGTAGGAAATGGAGTTGAACACAGGTAAAGAGAAAAAATGCTGGTCTTCATGTCAGGTCAAAAGTAAAATGTCACAATTCACAAGAAAAATATTCAAAATAAATCTAGTATTTAAAGTTGTTAAAGTGCATAAATAAAACCAGAAATCGATACCAAAACACACACACAGTTTCTGTCTCTGCGGTCGTGTTGTCTTACTGTTGTTTCCTTTGATAGGAGCCATGGGTTTCACTAATTACAACGCAGACCAATTCAGTATGACACAGCACAGTAACTAACTCAGCAGGGACTGGCCGTAGACCGCGATTGCTCACTTGTGTGAGTGTGTGGAATTATGTGTGCCTGTCTCGATGTGTGTGACTGCACTCCACATGAACGCTTCTTATTTGCAGGGGCTTTTCGCATTGTTTGGTCCTGTCAAAAATATTAGCACTGGAAAAATAAAAAATCCCTCTCAAACTGTTAAAACCTGTGTTGTGTCAGACTGGTGGTTTTATGCAAATTGCCGGTTTAGAAAACACTATAGCAAGGGATCTCTGTCAACTTAATTATTTCCAGCAGTCGCTTTAATCTCATACTTGTGCTAGAAAAAGGTGTTCTTGCAGTAGTTTTCGCCAGAGGATGAAAAGTGGCTACGTCTAATTCCCTTTAATACACAGCAGCTTTCTTAAGATTTGATGTAAGGTGGTTCTGTGTTTGCTTTGGCAATGAAATGGGTTGTGTAGCTGCATTTTGTTATCAAGGGCTCATCCCTGTCACAAATGCTTTGTTTTAAAAACCTAAAATTTGTAGAACACGTGTGACTATAGATTTAAATAGCTGCAGCAGAAGTAATTTTCAAGCACTAAAATTATCGTTTCCACCACAATCATCACAGCATCTGTCAATGTGCCATTAAAAAGTGTGCCTGGATATTTGTGACATAACATATTCACCCCTTCTGCTCTGTAAAATGGTGTGTCCCAGGATCAATTGGGCGCACCATTAACAGCATAACCAATGCCATTAGATGGCAAAAGGTTTTATCCAAAGTGCTTTGTGGTGTCATGGGCACATATGCTCTATTTTTAACTTAAGGTCTCACTGGTATTCAATCTCTTAATGTTTGTGCTCTGCCCATGGAGGTAATCAAGATAACCAGATTATAAATGCCCCTAAACTTGGTTATGGCTGTGTTCTTTGCTTTGGCCCTTCCTCTCTGCAGTCCCATGCCTCTCCCCGCATCTCCTCTTCTTCTCTGGACCTTTGTGGACATTCTTGCTATCGGTGGGCAGTTCTCTGATCCTGCCCCCTCCCTGTGTGGATCTGCAGCTGTCTGTTGCCTCTCCTGTCCTGTATGGACCCTGCCCCCTGACTGATTGGTGCAACTCTCTGTTGCCCCAGCTTCCTCCTGTGTGGACCTGCATTCTGATTGGTTCTTGTGCAGCTGTCTCTTGTGCTTGATCTAACCATGTGGCCCCGCCTACTGTGACATCACATGGTTCCGTCAAGCGCCAGGGACCGCCTAGCGCACGCCTACCTGCCTCTCCCAGCCAATCACACACCTTGGAGCAAAAACTGGGGTCAAACATTTAACCTTTGTTTGCATATATCTGTAGGGCTTGTAATATGTGAATATAACTGTGGTTGCTATAAGTAAGCCATAAACTGACAATTAACATTGAAATACAATCTGTGCTGACTATCAGTACTTACTAGCTGAGTTACTTGCTTGCATAATTGTGGTGCCCTGTGGAGTTTTCCTTTAAACCAACAGAGGCTTCCAGCTGGTGTTTTCTTTCTTTGTGCTTTTGTAGTTCCCCAGCATATATTTTGGAATCCAAGCTTTTTGATATTCTAAATTGTGTATTGTTTACATATATTGTTTGCAGGCTTTCAGTTCCTTTTTATTGTAATTCTTCATTTCAACTGCCTGGATGAAAATTTCATTAGTAAAACAGACATAAATTGCCCATGTTCTTGCATGTGCACGTGGCTGCCGCTTTGCACATGCCTAATATAGACAAAAAAAAAGTGAGCCCAACTTTAAACGCTTTGCTTTAAGGTGATACTACTGCTCAAAAACTCCACAGGGTACATTTAAGGGAATTCAGAAACATCCGCCTTCACCTCGATAGCTCAACTGCCAGCAAAAATTTGAACTCTACAAATGCATTTAAACAGACGCTCCTACTTTTGCCATGGTGTTTTTGCTTTGGAAACATCTCTGTTTCAAAGCACATTAAAGAAATGCTTGTTTTCTTCATTCAGATTGTCCAATCGCATGTCAGTGTTTCAGTGGTTAGCATGGCTTATTGTGCATTCACGTGCTCCTTAGATGGTCCCGTTTTCTCATTTGAGAATTTGTGCTTCCAGGTTTGGTGGTTTGGATGATTTTAAATTGGAATGTGGAACCAAAATGGATGCTGCAAAGAAGATATATTTTGTGACTCAGGGTTAGAAAAATCACATTAGTTGCTTTTTCCAATATATAAATGTTTTACATGACTTGATGTAGGAGTCATTGCTAATTTTCCTAGCTAATATAGGTCTCTCTGCAATTGGACAGCAACAAACAGTTCCAACCTACTAAAAATTAAATGTAGGCCAAAAAAATGTGGAATATAGGAATTTGTACTATTTTCTTTATCTGCTATGTATTCGTACATGCAATAAACATTTTTTTA
The DNA here is from genome assembly GCA_015106775.1 of Etroplus canarensis. Lineage (NCBI taxonomy): Eukaryota > Metazoa > Chordata > Actinopteri > Cichliformes > Cichlidae > Etroplus > Etroplus canarensis. The sequence continues at coordinate 24,592 of VUQH01031717.1, forward strand.
ATTTTTCTATCTTGAAGGGGTGTTTATGTGAATTTTCCTAGTTAGAAAGCAATGTTTCTGGTTATTTCAACACCACATGAATGCACAACTATTCCATCACCTCTATAGCCTTACGTACCACTCACTCCTGTGCCTACTGAGAGGAAAACGTAACCGTTACTGTTAAGATAATAAAAACCCACCCTCCAGTCTTTGCTTGATTCTCCTTTGTTATTCTCTTCCTTTTCATCCTCATTTTTCCCTTGCTCTTTGCTCTCTATCAACCTTACCATCCAGCAAGGTTAGAGGCAGCCCAAAGGCATCATTTCAACATATGCATCTATTAGAAGAAACTATCTTCTTCTTTCAAGACACTTGAAGAGCAATGGTCATTCACCAAGCTCAAATGAAAATTATGCATCACAAATAAATAAATAAAAGCTTCAATAGGTGGTCCTAGTTGCTTAACAATGACAAGCTAAGAAAAAATGGGTCATAAAGAGTGCGTCAGAAGAGAGTGGAGGCAGGAAATGTAGGAACAAGCGCTTTCTACCATTTTAAGAATGGTGAGCTGTGAAAAGAAGGAACTTGACAGAAAGCAGATAGACAAACAAAGAGAGAGCAAGAGGAAGAAAAAATAGAGGTAATGATAACCGTGTGAACTATAATGAGAGTACAGAATGTGATGCACAAACCCAAGTGCTGCATGATGCAAACCAGGGCTATTCTACAGGCACTCGCGGTCATAAATAATATCTGCTCACATTATATCTAAATAACAGAAGTGGTCTCTGGCTCACCTTGTTAAACAAAAACATCCGGGGTTAAACCACATTTATCTGCAAGGCAATTCCATAAACCCACCTGGATATCTGTCCGTTAATTTGATTTACAGCAGAGGCCTTGCAGAATTACCGCTCCCTGCATCGGCTCTGTCCCCGCTACAGTACAGTGCTGTAGGAACAACTGCAACCTGCTCTTTTAAATAGATGAAGTAGACTTGTTTGGTGTTGCTCATTCTCACAAATGACTTGTTTGCCAGTGTTATTTTATAACCATCCATAGCTGAATTGAGACCTTAAGTATAATTTTGCAAACAATGAAACTTCTCAAGAAAGAGTTCACCCAGATAGCCTTGGTGTGGATACAGCAATTTTCATATTAAAACCAACTAAAAAATTATTTCTTTTGTTTTTCTATATTTGTATAAATATGCTATTGACTTAATTGACCTTCTTTCAAACCTTCCCTTTACTTCTTACTTTTTTCCTCTTCTATCCTCCTCTTTCTCTTTAAATTTATCTCTGTTTTCCCTCTTTTCTACTCCAATTCTTTTCTTTAGGTCAGGAGGACTATCGCAGTCGTCTGAGCGGGGAGTGTTTCCAGGATCTGGTGTGTCCAGAGAAGTGTCGCTGTGAAGGCACTGTGGTTGACTGCTCCAATCTCAAGCTGACCCGAATACCTCCACACATCCCTGAACACACAACTGACCTGTAAGTCAGCTGGTAGTACCTTTTCACATACACATACAGTACTGTGTGCAAGCTCTTTAAAGGTGAACATATTGAAACAGTGAAGCACAATGCACCCTTTAGCGTCTTATAACCTTTTAAAGAAGCATATACATACACACAGACAGTTAAAGATTCACTTATGCATGTGCCACATGGACTGGTATTTATAATTTAGCCATTCATACAGCGCTTTATTCTATGCTTTTAAGTGCACACAGTCACACTCTGATGAATGCATCAGGGGCAATTTGGGATTCAGTTTATTGCCCAGGAACACTTCGGCATCTAGACTGCAGTAACCAAATCACCAACTTTTTGATTAGAAAATGACCCACACTGCCTGCTGTGGCACAGCCACACTCTAAGTGAAACACATGCACGCCATGATGTAGCACCGAATGTTAGTAAAGCCTTTTAGTTTGTTAAGATGCAAAGACACAAACACACATGTGCAATTGTGCATGCTCTTTCTGTCTCCCTGCTTCTTTCAGTGCAGTATCATGAATGTCACTTTTCATTTTAGCTCCCAGACCAAAATGCTCCTCAGCAGTCTTTTCCATCTCCCTCCAAGTCCCAAAGGAGCCATCATCATGCCTGGTGAAGGGTCTCACACTAGAATACAGAATAGTCCCATTGATCATTCACTTTACTGCTGAAAAATGAGTAACAGATAATGCTACAGGAATGCTGTGATGTCTGCATGATTTTACAGTGGTTTAAAAGCACAGACAAAAAAAACATTTACAAAAATTAGAATATTTATCAATACAACAGTTAACAGAAAGGTAACTGATTAATTATTTAAGCCAAGAAAAAGAGTACTACAGATGCAATGTTTGCTTTGAGGGTGCTGATGGAGAAGTATAGAGAAGTATAGAGAAGGTGTTGCACTGTTTCATTGTGGATCTAGAGAAACCATATGAGAGGGTGTCAAAAGAGGAACTGTGGTATTGCATGAGAAACTCAGGAGTGGCAGAGAAGTATGTGAAGGTGGTGCAGGACATGTATGAGGACAGTGAGACAGTGGTGAGGTTTGTGGTATGAGGGACAGATGAGTTTACGGTGGGAATCTAATTGCATCAGTGATCGGCTTTGAACTCCTTCCTGTTTGCAGTGGTGGAGGACATGTTGACAACTGACGTCAGGTTGGAGTTTCCGTGAACTATGGCATTCACAAACCAGGTGGAAGAGAGGCTGGAGAGGTGGAAGTATGCACTGGAGAGAAAAGGAATAAAATTCACAAGAAGCAAGACAAAATATATGTGTGCGAATGAGAGGGAGGTAGGCGGAATAGCGAAGGTGCAAGGAGTAGCGGCAGTGAAGGCAGACGAGCTTAAATACCTGTGGTCAATCAATCTAATCCAAAGCAACAGACAGAGGAGAAGTGAAGAAAAGAGTCCAGGAGGGGGTAATGGATGGAAATTAGCATCAGGAGTGTTGAAAGGGACTGTTTGCAAGATGGTCGTAAGACCTGCTATGGTGTATGGTTTGGAGATGGTGGCACAAAATGACAGGAGTTGGAGCTGGAGGTGGCAGAATTGAAGATGCTGAGATTTTGACTTGGAGTGACCAGTATGAACAGGATTAGAAATGAGTACATCAGAGGGACAGCTCAGGTTGAGAAGTTTGGAGATAAAGTTGGAGAAGCAATGCTACAGTGGTTTGGACATGTTCAGAGGAGGTATGGTGGATGTACTGGACAAAAGATGTTGAAGATGGAGCTACTGGGCAAGAGGAAAAGAGGAAGACAACAGAGAAGGTTCATGGATGAAGTGAAGGAGGACATGAAGATGGCTGGTGTAACAGAAGAGGATGCATAGGAAAGGGAGAGATGGAGGCACATGAACCAGTGTAGTGACCCCCTGAAGGGAGCAGGGAAAAGACAAAGAAGAAAAAGAGTATTTTTAATGAGTCATACCCTGATTAGAAAAGTGATTATGTATTATGTTAAGGGATTAATGATAACTAGTTTAACAGAGCTTGTGAAAAAAGCGATAAAATACTTGCAATATTTGACCAGATTTCTGATTCAGATCTGTGATATGAGAAAAATGTGTTGTGCCAAAATCACTTTACTTCCAGTACCTGGTCTAATCTTAATCGCATATTCAATAAGTTAAGGAAAGAGGAAATAAGAATCCAGCCAGAGGGGAAGTTAGACCTAATAATGTTGAATCTCAGGCAGCGTTCAGATGTAGGTGAAGGATGGAGAGCTTCTACTGTGGTTATGAGTGTGATAGTAGCAGAGGAAAGCTGCAGGGTGGGGGGCACTGCAGCATTAAGGCACATGCAGGATGGTTGTCACAGTATTACTTATGGAGGTTAGTTGTATGATGGTGAATTCAGCCATGGCTGCCACTTTAGATAACTAATAATGCCAGTACTTCACAGACCATTAGCCCCCAATTTATCTGTCTCTCTCTTTCTCTCTTTGGTTCTGTTTCTCACTGTGAACCTCTCCAATCCGCTTTCCTTTTCTCTCTCTCCATCCCCAGGGTACTTCATGTCAAAAATGTATACTTTGTCCTTTATGGTTGGTTAGAGGACATATCAAAGTTCCTAGTGTTTTCTACACCTCCCTCTTCCTTTCCTGTTCCTTTAGAACACAACCAACCAGTATTTTTTGAAGGCCACAAACATGCGCACACAGAAACAAACACACACAAGCTGTCAGTTCATGGCCTGCAACCTGCCTTATCAGGGGAAATCAGGGAAGGCTGTAGTTCAGCTGAAGGCTTATATATTTTTTGCTCTCTTGTCTCATCTGTCTATCTTTGAGACTCTTTCTGCTAGCCATAAAAATCTTTGACATTGGCCTTGAGAGCATTTAATAACTATGACATCAGTACCAAGAGAATCATTTACACTTTATTAAATGTAGTCTACATTGTCAGGTCATACTGGAGGCTGAAGATCAAATGATGAATAGATCAGGTGTATTTCTGATACTTTCAAAACATGCAAATAAACCCGGCAATAAGCGACATCATTCTCCAACCACCATAGCCTACTTCAGGCTTTTCAGTGTATTATTTCAGACTGGGTTTATCCAGGTTGATCCATTTCTTAACCCCCTCATATCTCATTAGAAACTGTCCCCTTGAGCAGAACTTTCACTTCTCTTCCTGGATTTTTCTCGCACTGCTGCTTTCACACATACACATGCACAAAGTGCATCCTTTTAGCAGCACCCTTTTAGTACAAATTACCTCAATAAACCAGATGTCTAGCTTCCTATCTCTCAAACTGTTTTCTCTTGGCTTAGGGCAGTGTGGGTATTGATGACTGCATATAAAAGATTCATTGCTCTTCTTTCTCTCCTCTCCAAATTTTCATTTCTTCCTCTCTCTTGTTTTGTGCTGCATCATACTTCAGCAGTCTCTAAAGTCCTCTTAACTTACATGTGGCCATCCCTCCCTTACTTGTAGCCTCTTTCTCTCTGTGTGTACATGGAAGTTCATTTATGTGTGTGCTGAAGCAGTTTGTTTCATGAAAGAAGAAATGCCTAACTCCGTCTCTCTATCTTCCTCTCTGTAGGCGGTTAAACGACAATGAGATTGCTGTCCTGGAGGCTACAGGGACTTTTAAGAAGCTGCCTAACTTGAGGAAGATGTAAGTATATATATTTTTTTTGAAAGGAGTGCATACATATATATATATATATATATATATATATATATATATATATATACACACACACACATATATATATATTATATAAAAAAATA
>VUQH01031717.1:33775-51340 GCA_015106775.1 Etroplus canarensis
ACTGGTTTGGCAGTGGGAGAATGGTAATTTGGAGAGGCATATCTGTGGAATTTGCACAGACCTCCATGTCTTAGCTTGTACCATGTGTGCCCTGACTGCTGTTGGGTACAAAGATGGAATCCTTGTCAGTCCTTATGCTGGTGCAGTGAGCCCTGGATTCATTCTGGTCCATGTGGCCAGAATGTGCAGCCAGCTCCTGGATGATGAAGGCATTGATCCCATTGACTGACCCTCTCATTCCTCTGAATGCAACTGAAGACCTCTGGGACGTTAAGTAGTGGTATGTCCAGTGCCACCAAATAACACCACAGAATGAACCTCAATCATGTCCTGATCCACGTCTGGGAGGAGATCCGCCAGGACACCATCTACCATCTCATCAGGAGCATGCCCAGACATTGTCAAGAGTCCCACAGGAGCCATAAACATTTCTGGGCTACATTATGTCACAAGTTATATCAGCCTGTGTTTTCTGTGTTTATATATGAATCCAGCTGTAAAAGGGTTGATGATTTTAGCTTCCACTAACTGTTGATACATCATTTCCTCAACAAAGACAGAATGTATGCAAGATTTTCAGCTTGAATTCATTCATCAAAATCCGATGTGTGATTTAGGTGTTTCCCATAATTTTGGAGGATTACACTTGCTTTCAGTTACTGATATGTAGCATTTGTGTTTCCAGCATGCTGCGGAGCAACCAGATCAGCTGCATTGACAACAGTACATTTACGGGTCTGAGCTCGGTGCGTCTGCTGTCACTGTATGACAACAGGATCTCCAGCATCGCCCCAGGAGCATTCTCCACCCTGCACTCGCTGTCCACCATGTAAGTCATATCTGTCAGAATTTCGCCTTGTCTCTGTCACTTATTTTCCTGTTTTGCTTTTTCATTTCCTTTCCATTATTAGTACTATCTCTCAATTTGTGTCACTATTTGTGTCTATCTCCTAATCTCATCACATCTCCCATCTTGTTTGTACAGCCTTTTCCTTTATGTCTCTCACTCACACTCTCTCTCTGTCCCCTAATTTTTCAGCCTGTGGGTGTTTTCCAAGCAATACACACACCACTCACTCCCACTCCAACATTTGCACACATGTTGCTCTCTGGGCACTATTCTCCTCACAGATGCTCTCCATCATTATCGACTAGATTGGTCTGGATCCCCGGGCATTTGTTATCAAAGCCAAATATATTTCAGCATCTGCACACCAACACACACATGGACACACACACAAGAGCAATTGCAAGCTTCTTTTTACCTTCCCAAAGATACACACCCACCTGCTACGAATAAGACAGGACCTCTTGAATGGTATATTTGTTTAGTTTATATGTTTGGTGTGTGTGTGTGTGTGCGTGTGTGTGTAAGCATGGGGAAGGCTAGTTTGCTTGAATTTGTGTGTTGATTCTGATTGGTTTTATGCATCTACAAAGAAATACAGAAAATATCTGTCATCTAGTAAAATGATGACAAGTATTAACCTACTACATGCAATTTTTGTTAGGAAGGAGATAGTAGGAAGTAAGAGAGAAGCGAATGAGTGTTCTTTTTTTGCTTCAAACATCTGGCCACCCAGGTTGTAAATAATAGATTTTATCAGCTCAATAGAACATTACAGGTTGATTTTTTTTTCTTTTCTTTTTTCAGAGAAGGTAGACATGCTTTGCTAAAAAAAAGTCTTCTCACATCCTTTCTGCCGCCTCTTTATTTCTCCCCATGCTTCTTTCCCTTGTTCTACCTTTTGTTCCTGCCCTCTGTCCTGTTGTGTACCTGTCATCTTTGATTCAAGTTTCTGCCTGTGTCTTTTGGGAGGAAGGATGGGAGACATGAAAGGGAAATGTGGACATAGAGGGGAGGACAAATAAATGCATTGTTGCATAAAGTTGCACTTTGGTGTTAATGATAAGATATCCTTATTTGTCACCATTCATTCTTTATTTTTTACATTAGGTTTTCACTGGCTTTGTAGTAGCACTCAATTTGTATTCAAATACCAGCTTGCTGTCTGGCATGAAAGAAAGATGGATAGTTTTTATTTCTAGCCCCTCTGTTCATTCCCCTATCTTTCCTTGATTCCGCTCTCACACCTACCATTTCGAATATCTGTCTCCCATTCTTAGTGCTTTGTTTCCCTATAGAGTTTGTCCATGTAATTAAAAGATTAACACATTAAAAAGGAAGGAAGGGATTTGGCTTAGGTCTAGATGCTACACACTGAGGTCAATTCATTACAAGGAAATGAGTAAATAACTATCTGTGGCAGCACCCCATTAATATTATAGCACATACAGCAGCATTTAGGTTTATTAGATTAGCAGTGGACAAAGTGAACAGTGATGTGCCTCTTCCACATCTTTAGACACAACATGGGGGCTTTCTAGTTTACTAACAGTTATACTGTAAAAATTTGGTTCCCTTAAATTTCATCTCTAATTTCTTGTCAGTGGAGGGCAGGAAAAAGAAAAGAAATGTTCTTTTCTCTTTTTCCTAGTGTACCACCTACTGTAACAGCATCCCTAAATCTCTTTTCTTTGCAGTTCACTATAGATATTTTGAAAGACATTGCTGAACACTGTTGAATCTAAATCGCTGGCAGTGAGCTGAGAAGAAAATGCCAGGGGCCATAACAGAATCAGACAGCAACATTTTCAAGTTTCAGCTGTTACAAAGTTCCCCATAAACATTAGACGATTGCCAGGATTTATTATGTTTAATTTTTGCACTGAAAATATTTAGTTTAACCTGAACCAGCCACAAATTTGAGTAAGAATTAACCTCCCTCATTAATTAAAAAGAAAAATGGGTCATGACTGCAAAAACACCCAGTTCTAGCTCGGGTGTGCCACAAGATTTAAGATACTCAGAGCAACTCTGGCTTAAGTATACTGCTTGTCTTTTATGTGCTTTTAATGCATCCTTTCCACCCTTTTCAGTTTAAATATGGCTCAGCATAAATATTACATGAGCTGTGTTACAAAAGCAACAAAATGCAAAGAGAGGTGGTGATCAAAAATGAATAAAATGAGCAGATAACCTTTTTTTCTTTTCTTTCTCTCTTTTGCAGTTTCTCAGTCTGCCACTTTTTGGTTTTCTGTCTCCATCTCCCTTGTTCTTTACAAAATGAATAAAAACAACTGATAACCTTTTCTCATTCCCTTCCCCTTCCCCTTTAGCCTGTGCCTCGCTTTGTCTTTTATCTAAATTTATTCAAATGTATAACTCACCCAAAATACCATATAAAGCACTATCATTATTATTACTGAGAATGGCTTCCAAAGGCTCTTTTGTCTTGGTCACTTTGCATTTTGTCAGTATTTAGCTGTCTAATTTGTGGTAAACTGGCTATAAATATTTACTTCGTGCAAGTTGCCTTCAAGCTTGGCATCAGTATTTTTAGGAAGCAAATTCAAGGTTTTTCATGATAAATTCATTATGTCTTAAGAATAGATGTTATGTAACTATGATTGTGCAGGAACAGAAAATCCCTGTTTTTGTGTTTTTCACGTTTCTTTTTTGATTTATGTGTTTCCTTCTCTCCTTCTACATCCGTTCTTCATTGTTTCCTTAGTAACCTTCTGTCCAACCCATATGTGTGTGATTGTCACTTGGCCTGGCTGGGTCAGTGGCTGAAAAAGACCAGGGTGGTCAGTGGAAACCCTCGCTGTCAGAAGCCAGCCTTCCTGAAGGAGATTCCCATCCAGGACGTGGCCACCCCAGACTTCACATGCGATGGTGAGTCTCCTTTGCTTGTTACCACTACATTGGTAGGCTAAATATTTATGCTAAATATTTTTCTTTGTCTCTAAAAAAATGTACCTTCAGCTGCTCCCTTGTATGTTCCCCAAGGGGCCGCCACAGCAGTTTAAAATGCATTGGTAATTTGGTAAAGGTTTTATACCGGATGGCCTTCCTGATGTAACCCTCTATGGTGAGAGGGGCTTGTGTCCCCACCTGGAATCAAACTAGGGGCCTTTTGCTTGTAAGGCAAACATGTAAACCAGTACACAATGGACCAAATCTAAAAACAATAACATTTACACATAAAATAGACATTACACATTACACATGAAAATAGAATTAAGACCATAGTAGTAGTTGGATGAACAGCCAAAATATACAGGTACACTGGAGTGTAAGGAAAAACAAAAAGGTCACAGCCTTGAACCGGAAACAAATGACGTGTCAGTCAGCAGCCGTGTGTCCTGTGCAGATAAGAGCATGAGTCAAGTGATTGAAAGGCGAATTAAATATGTCCTTGAGGCATGTTTACTCATTGCAATACCTGAATGCATCCCGATTTTTAAAAAAAAAATGTAATTATTTATTCTGTTTGGGCCTAACAGACAAAAGTGTAGGCAATAATGTCCAAAATATTGCTGGCCATATGAGGGGAAAAAAATAACACTAAACATGAATGTAATGAAACATTTCTGAAAATTTCTGCTTCAGCGAAGCATCAGTTTGCGTGACAAAGGTCGGCGGACAATAAAAGTACATTGTTGCAACCAATGTGCACTTAACGGCCATAACAGTAAGTCTGTTTGAATTGTCTTGTTTACTGTATAAAGAAGGTAATGAACAAAAAAACTTCACACACATCTCAACCGTGCAGTGGCTCATCTTCTCCTCTGCCTGACCTAAAAAATGTAAACCTACTGGAACAACATTTGAGACTTTACCTGTTCTTTGCAAACTATAAATATGTTCATGATGCCTTGTTAAATACCTAGGGTTGCCACTCTTTAAAAAAATTTTTAAAAAATGTATTTAACTACTTTCACAGGGTAGCAAAAAATGTGCAAGTAATACATACGAAGTAACATACAATGGGGTAGTTAGAGCTCAAGTTACAATATTGTTTGTGATGTAGTGGTATAATTTTTCTATTGTGGGTAGATGCAGTATGTCTAATATAAAGTAAAAACACCAGCCACTTTATTGGGCACACCTTGCTAGTACAGGGTAAGACCCCCTTTTGCCCTCAATACTGCTTTAACTGTTCATGGCACAGATTTAATAAAGTCCTGGAAACATTCCTCAGAGATTTTGGTCAGTATAGACATGATGGCAGCACAGTGTTACTGTAGCTTTGTCAGCTGCACATTCATGATGCAAATCTCCCATTCCACTACATCCTGAAGGTACGCTATTGGATTGAGATCTGGTGACTGTAGAGCTCATCTGAGTACAAGAGGTGTCATGTTCAAGAAATCAGTTTGAGATGATTTGAGCTTTGCGACAAGGTGCATTATCCTGTTGGGAGAAGCCATCAAAAGATGTATAAACTGTGTAAACTAAAGGGATGGAGAATTTACGAACAATCCTCAGGTAGGCTGTGGCATTTAAACGGTGATCTGTTTGGTACTAAAGGAACCAAGAAAATATCTCCCACTCGATATACCACTACCAGCAACCTGCGCTGTTGATACAAGGTAGGATGGATCCATGCTTTTGTGTTGTTTATGACAGATTCTACATTCAAGACTCATCAGACAAGGCAATGTTTCTCTGGTCTTCTGTTGTCCAGTTTTGGTGAGTCCATGTGAATTGTAGCCTCAGTTTTCTGTTTTTGGCTGACAGGAGTGCTACCCAGTGTGTTCTTCTGCTGCTGTACCTCATCTTTGCCAACGTTCAACATATTGTGCATTCAGAGGTGCTCTTCTGCATACCTTGGTTGTAAAAAGTGGTTGTTTGAGTGACTGTTGCCTTCTTATCAGCTTGAAGCAGTCTGGCCATTCTTCTCTGACCTCTGGCATCATCAAGGCATTTTCACCTGGAGAACTGCTGCTTACTGAATATTTGCTCCTTTTAGAGCCATTCTCTGTAAACCCTAGAGATGACTATGTGGGAAAATCTCAGCAGATCAGCAGTTTCTGAGATACTCAGAGCCGCCCTTCTGGCACCAACAACCATGTCACATTCAAAGTCACATAAGTCACCTTTCTTCTCCATTTTGATGCTAGGTTTAAAATTCAGAAGGTTGTCTTGACCATGTATACATGCAAAAATGCATTATGTTGCTGTAATGTGACTGGCTGATTTGAGATTTAAGTTGAACAGATGTATGTAATAAAGTGGCCACTGAGCACATGTGGCACACAATTATGTAGCAGCATTACATCCAAGTATTTTCCACAATGTATCAACAGCTGTATAACCTTGTTCCTTACTGAGTTCTCTATTTAGCAAACCCTATAGTATGTGTGAATCAGAACACACACATAAATTTGCCAAAAAGACAAAGAATGATTTTTTTCTCAGAGATCCTCAGGTATATGAGGTCTTTTGGCTTGTAGAGGAATAGACTTTGCCATAGCAAACGTGATCCAGATTTAAGAACATTACCAGATACTCTGTCATCTCATGTCTTCAGCCTCACTTCAGTAGGGTATTGTGAGGACAGAATGATCAGTAACCACTGGCAAACAGCAGCCTTAAATGACATCAGCTTGTGGTCTCTACAGTGACGTTTTTGTTACCACGACTATGCCTGCATAGAGCAACTTAGGCTGCCGGCTTGGCCGCCAACTTTGACGCCATAGACAAAGTGTGGTCTGGCTCTCGAGTCTAATACATTTGTCTTTATTTTCCCTCTTTTGCTTTCTTTATAGCTTTTACAATTTAAACTTTCTTCAGTTGCCCTTTTGCTCTCTTTCTATCTTGCAGTGCCTCTCTGTCCCTCCTCAGATTTTTTTTTAAAATTCATTACACTTTTCTAATTTCCTGTAGCTGTGCTGCAGCCATTTACTGAAAATGAGTTTGGAAAGTCGTTAGCAGGATTGGTTCAAGTAAGGAAACTCTAAGATGGTATCAGATCTTGATATTCATTCTTACATCTTGCACACACGCACAGACACACACCCACATACACACACGCACACCTACTTTAAAACTCACTCAGCTGCACAAACATAAAATTTAAATGGTCGATACCACACTCAAGCTCTCATATCCTTGAAAGGGTCAAAATGTAGCTTTATGCTGATCCCAATTCACTCTAAAGCAATAAATCTAAGTGGAACTCCAGTAGATCAGAAGTCCCTCATGCAAAAAGGTAGAAGTTACCTTTAAACTATATAGTTTGATTAAATTATGTTCTTTTTATTACATAGTTAGGTTCAGATAGTGGAAATCAAGGGTCTAGATCTTTACCAGCTTGAAAAGAGTTGTTCTTTGGCTCAAGGCCCATCAGTCCACAAGGGTTTGAAGGTATCCTGCTGACAGCCAGATGAAAAAAACTATTAACCATAATCTCTTGGTGGCTCTAAAATGTTCACACTCTCAAATCTCAAAGTGGTTCACAAAAGAATAGAAACAAAGGGACACACATACCTACACGCAAATACACCGACAACCAAGGTCCCATGTCCAGTCTATTTATAGTTGAGTAAAATGGCTGTTAAGGTGTCCAGAGGCAGCTGGGGGAAAGGTAAAGTTAATTGAATTTGTGAGAAGATATTTAGTGCACATTTAGATGTTAGTTCAATCAGCCAACTGTAGAGTGAGTCAGCCCACGGCTACACCTCCCTGTGGACTCCCAAGGTAACACACATCAGATTAGACACGCACATGCACATGCATACACTGCTCTACTCACTGGCACGTAAGCGCCCATTTGCTTGACATTTAGACATTAGCGCAATTAGAAAACTACAAAGCGAATGAGAAAATGGCCATAGGACAGGAGGAGGGAGCCATTTAAGAAACCAAATGTACACCAAACTCAGCATGTGCATGCACACACATTTAGACACGTGCAAGTATTAAACCAGCATTTAGTGGCTTACTGAAATAGCAGGCACAAACACACAACAAACCATTCAGATAAGAGTATATGTGAGTATAGACCAGGCTTTTCTCTTTTGTATTCCTACTCCTTTCTCCAACACTCAAGTACACACACACACACACACACACACACACACACACACCCATACTCAGATTGCAGTTGTTATGATTGGCTTAGTGTCCAGTGTTCATTATGTTTCATTATGGTTTTAACTCAGCTTGTTTTACATTTGGGATCACTGTTAAGCTATTTACATGCTGCATCGCTACATTAAAGCTGTGAGTTTTACATGCCAATCAACGAAATGGAGGCCATTTTAAGCCAAGAACAACACTCTACTCTAGTCTCTGATCCCCCTTATCTCCAAGTGTTAAAATTATTACAATCACTCAGATGTTTTTTGTGCCTACTGTGTCTTTGTATGCCTGTGTGTGGAGTGTAGCTGAATATTCAGAACTTTACAAACCTTTCAGCTGTTTGTACAGAATACTTTATAGACCCCAAGGATAAAAAGTGTCCATTTAAACAACTTGTTAACATTTTACACGTGTTTTTGTGTATTTGGGTGCTTAAAGGCAGGTAACAAAATATTTTATCCATCTATTTTTCCCACTTATCCAGTTCAGCAATACTAACAAAATCAATCTTTCGCATAGCAGGATATTCGCATCTTGAGCTGACCAAACAATGCAAGTTGTAGTAAAAACTGACTACAGATGTGTCAAACTTTCATTTTGTTGATGTAATTACATAACCCTATAAAATTGTTGCTGGCCTTCCTTTCAACATCTGCTCAGTTTTCTTTCCAGAATCGTCTGAAGGTTTTTATAATCGCTGTGACCCAGCTGCAAGTCATGAGTCAGATGCTGAAACATATCAGTGCAGCTTTTAGACACCTCTGGTCATTTGATATAGATTAGAGTGTCTCTAAAAAGTGCTGAGTGCAGAGTTGAATTGAATTGACCAAGTGCCTTACTTATTGTTCAGACTGTATCTCTATCTATCCTCTTTTCTCTCTTTTCACTCCTTGTTTTGTCCTAACTTTTTCAAAGGTTGTTTTTCTTCTCCCCCGTTCCTCTCTGTGTTGCTCTTTTCTCTGCCCTTGTCTTCATCCCTCTCTTTTTTTCTACTTCTTCTCATCCTAACTCTCTCACTTTCCCCTCTCCAGGTGCTGAGGATAATGGTTGCCTTCCTGCGTCTGGTTGTCCTGACGTCTGCACGTGCTCAGACGGCGTGGTGCGATGCAGCAACAGAGGGCTACACTCTCTGCCCAAGGGCATTCCCAAGGACACCACCGAGCTGTGAGTCGAGCTTCCTCACACTATAATACACACATAGAGAGAGACTCAGCTACAAGGGTCCATGTGTTCAAACATACAGACACACAAAAACTATAGCAGCCATGTATAGTTAAACAAAATTGGGCATTTTTGTATACTCTCAAGTAACAAGTCACAACCACACACACATAAACACACACGGTCATACTTTGCTGCAGTGCATTATTGATGCAGCAGTTTGCCCTCTGCTGCTTCAGAAAGTAGCATATCAATTAGGGAATTACACACATGCTCTTTCTTTCTTTTTGTGACTTAACAGTGTCAATTGAGTGCTACAGGTACTTGTTTATATATCACTGGATGTTGTTGTCATGAATCTTTGAAGCCCCCCAGTTATTAAATCTAACTACCATACACACTTGTATATTATATAGCCAGAGCACATACAGTTGAGAGGGATTACTGTGAGTGTCCTCTTGTTTTTTGCAATAATAACATTTAAAAAATTGCTTCATAGCTACATCTAAATATTTTTTCACATAAAAAAACTTGCCACAGAAGGGTAGATTTTTCATGCAGTTGCCTATAATAATTAAATGCTGGTTTTTAGACCAATTATACTCAGACACTAAAAAGATCATCAAAATATCCTTTTTTGAAATAATAGAAAAAAATATGGTTAATTATTTGTTTGCCTTATGATTTTATTAAAGCTGCTGTACCAAATAAATTGCTTTGTGATTGTCATTAATTTCAAGCCAGCACAAATCCTTGTAATAAAGAGGCCAATAAAGGAAACATCTTTAATGACAGAATTGATATAGTGTAAAACAATGCTCAGCGTTAATCAAGATTAGGAAATTTAGAAAGAAGTAGAAACAAAATCTAGAGAAGTAAAGGTGAATTATTTCTCACATGCATACGCCCATGTACGGCGACGCACACAAACATAGAGGAACCCCGCTAGCTGTGAAATAGGCCTGCTCTACAGGGTCAATAGCAGTGATTAGGTATTGATCAGGCTGAAGGAGACACTCCATCATACTGTCCACATGACCTACTTATGACCTGAGAGAGACAAACGGAGACCGATGGATCATAAAATATGTGTTTGCTTGTGTGTATTATGTTTATTGTGTTTCTCACAAAATTAGAAACCAAGAAGAAAAGACCAGGGCCAGAATATGAATGTTTTCTGTATGTTTAACACATTTAACACTGAGCTTTTTTAAAGGAAAAACATTTTCTTACGCAAAGGTAAATGAGTATACTAAACACAAAGACATCTATGAAGTGTGATTATAAAGTTCTAAAGTTCTAGTTCTAAAGTTAAAGAGACTAAACTCAATAAAAAGATCATAATAATCGGTGGATGGAGTTCATTTTGGCCATCTCTCCTTAAAGGTAGTGTCCCAGGGTGGCACTGTACCCTTTCTAGCATGGCTGCTGCTTTTTAATGCTTTGCAGATTTACCATTCTGATCACTTGCACTTGTGCATCTGTGATGTGCGTTTGATCCCCTCCAGTGTGCCAAAATGGTGATTCTTCATGTTGAATTTTATTTTGAGGAAAAGGGCAACCTATAGGAAGCCATCTAGTGAGTAGAACCAGCTTTGTATATTGTGTTGGTGTCACAAAAAACTGCAGTTTTTTATCCACTGTGTTCCAGCGCATGACAGGATGATGGTGCATACCATGGTTCTGGTCAAATGTTCTCCCTCTAATACCTCAGGACATTACAGCACACCTCTTGACACTCTGGTCCTGGGGGACAGTTCACATTGGGCAACCTGGAAAAGATGTGGAAAAAAAACAAAGAAAAGCAAAACATCAAGCATCTGACCTGATGCACGACCTGCTGGCTTGGACACTTCTATTGAAAGTCGGGTTACAATGATTCATGGAGTAACTCAAATAATTCGATTGCAAATTGAACAGCAGACTCACCTTGCTCAGTGGTGCTGTGCACCACTGTGCATTAAGCCGGTAAACATACTGATTAGATATATGCTGATCAATCAATAAAAATGATCAGCACTGCCTGCTCATGTAAACACTCATTAGAAAGTTCTCCCTGTGGGCTGACAGGCAGTTTGAAGTTTATTTGGGCAGCTACTCGACTTTATCACTATGTGCCACTGTGCATTGCAGCCCTAATTGAAAGCTCCGTTTGGTGTCTGGGTCAGCATAATGACTGGGTCTGTTTGGCACAGAAGTTAATGTTTGCTATCTGTGGAAGCTTGAGGTCCATAGTGAAATCACTGATATTGATGTGCAAGTCATAAGAAAGGGATTTACATGGCCTAATCTAAAAGTGGTTGCTACTCTGGAAGGGGTCCAGAGGTACACAAAAAGACAACCTTGAACTGGAGCTGACCAAATTTAAATACAGTGATGCTCCATTCCTATTATGCTCAGTAGTAGGCAAGATATCTCATACATCTTATAACCAACATAGCACAACATCTACTATGCTCCTCATCTGCTTTCTGTGTCATCTGACTTCCACACTCTGACTTCCACACTGTTACAGAAGTTGCAAAGCCAAAACTTTATTTTCTACCATGGCCTTTATTCACCCCTACTGGACTATATATGTGTTTGTATTAAAGATTATATTAAGTATGCAATTTTTTTTCTTTTTGCAGTTACCTGGAGGGTAATATGCTGACATCTGTGCCCAAGGAACTGGCAGGCCTGAAGCAGCTGTTGCTGGTGTATGTACCTCTAACATAACCTTGAACAGAAGATGCATATGCCTCATCATTTTGCAGTTTAGACAACCAATATGGCTACATGCAGTATGTGTCTGTATGGCTGCATCACTGTATATTTGTTTCTACACAGGGACCTGAGCAACAACAGTATCAGTGCTTTGGCCCCATACACCTTCAGCAACATGACTCAACTAGCCACACTGTAAGTTACCATGAAAACATGTTTACATAGTCATGCATGAACACACATCCGGCCATGGCTTAATATCGTACATGAGTAGTATGTGTATAAAGTTATCAAAAATTAGATAGAATAGTGTTTTCAACTCTTAATCTTCAGTGATCATCCTAAACTTGTGCCCTACCTTTTTCTTCACATATTCCTGCTTCTTTTCTCTCCAGTTTCCCATTAGTATCTTCATCCTAAATTCATCTTTTTGCTTTCTTTTCATCTCTCTTTCCAGCTTTTCCTTTTCCTCCTCTACACCCTCCCTACCTTCTCGTCTCTTCTATCTTCTTTTTCCTTCATCTCTTTCCCAACACATATGTAATTTGTTTCTTCCCAATCCTTTTTTTCTAATTTTAAATTCTTTCCTTTGTTTCTGCACTTCTGTTAACCTGCTAAATTATATTCTAATTTAGTCCCCCCCCTTGTACATCTGCAGGCATTAACATAAAGTCACATAAGGGTTCCTTTCTTTCCTCTTTAAGCTAACAGTATAGAGACACAGTGACTTTACATCTTGATAACGTCACTGGAACAAATGTCTGCATTCAGTTCCTTGGCCAATCACACCTAGGGAAGAGGTAAAGGTAGAGAGGTGTGCTTCGCTTTCCACATGAGATTTTCCAGTATTCATTATTATTGGCTCTTAGGATCCTTTCTCAAAAGTTCCACATGACTGGTGAAATGGAGAAGATGAGGATTTAGCTTTTTGACAATCAGTAATTATAATTAGGCATTACTTCATTGAACATTATGCTGAGGAATGCTCTTGGCTACCACCTTGGCTACTATTTTCCTGCATATACATCTCAGAGACCGTCTGCTTATTGCATTAGAATCATTATTAGCTTCCATGATAAATTGTTTCTTCAAATAATACCAGTGCCATGAAGGGCCAGCTTCATTATCTGACAAAGATCAGAAAACAAACAGTTTATAAACTTTTGCCCCCTTCCCTGTCATTTATTGGCAAATTAAATTTTTGTTCCATTAGCAGCTTTTAAAGAGGAAGCATTTAACTGTGGTGTGTGTTTAAGTTTCCAGACTTTTCTCTCAACTTTGCCTCTGGCAGTTGTTTTTATCTTTAGCTATTTTTTAACCTTATTTGAAATGTGCCCCGAGTGTTAATTTCAATTGTCTAACCTACAGTGGCTGAAGGTTCTTTACTAAGTTTTTACTAAACCGAATTTGCTGTGTCATCCCTTGTGCCATCCTTCTTTTTGTGTTTTCATCCTCTCTGTCCTTTATACATACATTTTTGTAACCTGGGATATGGTCTGAAAGACAAGAGAAGAGAAGCTGGAATTAGATCAATTTCTCTTATTTCGAAAAACAGCATCCTGATGTAGACTTGAATCTTGTGACCTTGTTTGTGTCCTTTTTCCCACAGCATCCTCAGTTATAACCAGATTCGCTGCATCCCAGTCCACGCTTTCGATGGGCTCAAGTCACTTCGTCTGCTGTGAGTAGCAAGCTTCATCTTTAAGTGCCGCAGTGGATTCAATATTCAACACTCCCCTTTGCCTTTTATATTACAGACTTAAATCAAAGTTTAATCACTCCCCTGATTTTAGGCCAAGCGCCATGTTAAGACCCACTTGTAAAATGAGTCACAGTTACCCAATCATCTGTTGTTTCGGGGTACTAAAATGAGATAAAAGTCACAATCTCTTATTTCTTGAATATTCCGTTTCTATTTGAATTCTTTCTCTCTTTCGCCATGCACCTTTCCCTCTCTCTCCTCCATCTATCCTCCTCCTTTACTCTCTCCCCACCCAATGTTGTGTTTGATGAATCGACCTTCAGCCTCTGTTTCTCTCAGTCATCCATTTGGCTGTCCACCCTCTGTCTCACAAACCCACATGCATGCCTATGCACAGTGTGCATGTGGGTATTGCTGTCTGACCAGCCTGTCACGCACACGTGAGGAGCTGCACACACGAAAACATTAACATATACAATCTGCATACGCAGCATATGCACACATGTTAAAAACATACATAATATACATGTATAACAGGAGAATTTATTGATCTTTTTGTGTGTCATATGTAGCATTTTAAATTGTAATTTATTATTTTCAATGTTGCTGTGATACCTTGGTATATATTAAATAAATCTCTGGTAAAAAAGTAACTTTGAATAAGTGTAACATGATTTTTTTCAGGCTTTAATCAGAGGATTTGTTTGGCAATCTTCTCTAAATAGAATATAAATAATCACTGGATGAAGCTAGGTGCCCTCAAAAGTTCTGTTTGACTTGCAGTACACCCAGTAGTGATGTCATGGGTCCTTGGGTACACCTATGCATCATGGTAGTGAGGTGGCAAGTAAAATCGGAGAATAAAACTCTCAGCATGTTAAGCTAAAGGTACAGTAGTTTCTCATGATTATTAAAGAGTCAGTTTACCTAAATAACAACCCAACCTATAGCACATTTCATGATATCCACTTGTAACATTTCTATATCTAGACCATTATGATGGAAGTTTATGGGATTTTTAAAGTTTATGGACACATATTTCTAGCATAGTTTGATAGCCATACTTAAATGATTTTGTAGATAAAAGTAGTCCCAAAAAAGCCAACAGAAGTTGGCTGAAAAATAAAAGTTGCCTGCTTTTGTTGATGAACAATGACACTGGCTATAACCAAGGTTACTGCCTTCCTGTTTTGCTTTACTGAATAGCATTTTGGAAGTGTTTTGTTTTTTTTTTCTTTTCTTTTAAACCATACTTTGACTTTCTACACAGCCCGAGTGGCCTTGCTTTGGTTAGAGTGGTAAAATGTTTTATATTTCAAACTCTGAATATTTAAAAAATGGCAGTGTTGAGGCTGTTAATCTCGGTGATGCTATTGGCTCGACATTATGAAGAAAAATTTCTATTGGATCTTTTTCATATTAACTAACTTCCAGCTTAAGGCAAACCAGCATGATTAGTGAGAGCTGATGCTTTAAAGATACTTTATGGTACAGGCGTGAAGAAAAAAAAGCTTTCATAGGATTCTATGCAGTTCTGTGAAACTTAAGTACAACATTACTGCTTCCATAGAAATTAAGAGGGTAATTAGCAGCCAGGTACTGCTAATCAAATACACTTGAATGTTGATTGATCTTGAGCAGGTGTGGCCACCTCTATAAAAGCAGAAATTTTGTCATATGGCTCATCTGGAGCATTCAGTTACTGTATGTGTTAACACAGTGCCACAATCTTCCCAAGAGTGGACATCCATGCAAATTCACCCCACGGTTATACTGTGCAACGCTCAGGGAAACAGCAAAAAACCCCAACCCTACATCTCAGACTGTACAAGTCTCAGTTAATGCACTGAGTGTTAATGTTCATGGCAGTAAAATTAGAAAAAGTCTAAACAGGCTTGTTTGGAAGGGTTTGGAAGGGTTGCCAGGAACATGGCAGCATGGCTTAGGTTTACAATGGTGGATCTAAACAAACCACAAGACTTCTGGCACGATGTCCTTTGGTCAGTTGAGACCAAAGTGACGATGTTTGGCCATAAGGCATAGTGCCACCTTTGCATATCAGCACAAACACCACATACCAACTGTCAAGCACAGTGGTGGAAGGATGATGATTTTGTCTTGGTTTGCGGCAACAGGACCTGGGCACTTGCAGTCATTGAGTCAACCCTGAACTCCTCTGTATACCAAAATATTCTAGAGTCAAATATGAGGTCATCTGTCTCACAGCTTAATCTTAGGTGAAACTGGATAATGCCACAGGACAATAATCCCAAGCACACTAGGAAATTGACAATGCAATGGCTGAAAAAGAAAAGAATAAAGGTGTTGCAATGGCCCAGTCAAAATCCAGACCTCAACTTGCCTGAAATACTGTGGTGGGACCTAAAGAGAACTGTGCATAGACAAATGCCTGCAATCCTTAATGAACTGAAGCAACGTTGTAAAGAAGAGGGGGCCAAAACTCCTGCTTAAAAATGTGAGAGACTGAAACTTGTGTAGAAAACTATTACTTGAAGTTATTGCTGCTGAACATGGTTCTACAGCTATGCAGTCATGGGGTGTACTTAGTTTTTAGCAGGACTACACAAAGTCCTGTGTAAACTTTCTTTTTCAAGACTGTATTTTCTCCCATAACTTCTAACACCATTGTTTGTTCAGTAAGAAAAAGTCAGCTTTCCCCCTCTGAGAGTTCAGCTTTGTTTTTTGGCCTTTTTTCTATGTATTGACTGCATCTCTTATGATGCTTTCACCTTCCAGAAGTTGGTGACCACTTTTTATTTTATTTTTCCCTCCTTTCTTCCTTTCATTTTAGTTGATGTTACCGTCGGGACTGATTCCTCTCTGCCCCCGCATAGCAACTGGTTGCCAGGCAGTCATCACTGTCACTTCCCCATTACCCACAACCCCCTTTGGGCCAGTCATGCGCGGGGGCTGTTAGACCACCATACATTGATGCATAAATACACACATACATGCACATAAGCACTTAAAGGCATTAAGTATTGACAGAAAAAAACACAAATTTGTGTGAACACAAACCACACACACACACACACACACACACACACACACACACACAATCTGGTACATACAGATGCACATTTTTTCCAATAGTGGTGGTTTGATAGCTGTCCCCTGCTACAGCCCTTCACTTTAATGGAATGTGAACTTATATCCAGCAGGCAGCACACTCCAATGGATAGACACACAAAGGACACACACACTCTGAAGTCTTTGAGCCCTTAGAGACAAAAAGTTTCAGAACAAACATCTACACACGGAAACACGTGCATACACATCTAGTGGCACATCACAAAAATGCACATACTGACACTAATACGCCTCTCGGCCTGCAGTTTTCTATTGTGACACTTTTTTTTTCCCTACACACATGATCGCACACACTCCACCATCTGCTAGATAACCATAAGAGACAATTTATATTCCATTCATAGACAAGAACAAGCTTTATTGCCCAACAATGAAAGTGGGATTTTTGTTTATTTTGTGTTATTCTTTCATAAATATTTTATTTATTTTCCATTATAGAGGGGGATGATGGTGTGTCTGCTTCTGAGGAACCACAAATAAATTTGAATAATTTATCATGCTACTGTAAGGGTTAGACTGGGGTATGAGCTTGCTCCAAGTCTAGTATTAGGCAACTGGGCAGTCACTTTCATTTAACACTGATATGATGGCTATATATGAAGATAGAGATATGATTATAGGTAAAGTCCTTTGTAACATTAGACAATAACCCAGCCGTGACAATATGTACTGTATATATATTGTGAGTGATATGTACCCCAATCTCTGAGGAATGTTTCCCCACACATGGCTGAATCTATGCCACAAAGAATTAAGGCAGTTCTGAAGGCAAAAGGGGACCAACCCAGTACTAATCTAATGTGTATCTAATGTAGTAGTAGTGGCCAGTGAGAGAGTGTGTGTGTGTGTGTGTGTGTGTGTGTGTGTGTGTGTGTGTGTGTGTGTGTGTGGGTGTGTGGGTGTGTGGGTGTGTCACACACACACACACACACACTCTCATTGGCCACTACTA
>VUQH01031718.1:0-13684 GCA_015106775.1 Etroplus canarensis
CTTGTTGGTTTTGTTTTTTTTTTTTTTTTTTTTTTAGTGGTGGAAACAAGCTTCCATAGCAAAGTGTGCAGTTTAAGAACAATTTGCTTTTCAGATTGCAGCCTTGTTCAGTGCAGTGGGCAGTGAGTGTTATATATGCTTCAGATGTGCGACTGCCTCTGCACTCCGTGTATAGCTGAACTGTCTGAGATAACTGGTTAACGAGGGTTAATTACTTTAATCAGCCACTTGAATCCGACATTTTCTGTCATGCTTACTGCCATCATGTTTTGTTGTTGTTTTTTTTTTTTTAAACAATAAAGGAGGCTACTGCAATTGAGATATCACTTATTATTGTGAAGTATGGCACTGGAAAAAGTGGTCACTGTGGACCGGCAGCACTTGTTGGGTCTAGGACTGTAAAGTCTTGCACTGTGCTTGCTCTAAAGGAAGAGTCGGCTTCAGATACTAAAAAAACAAAAACATAGCTTTGAGTGGAAATAGTCTGGCTATTATTTTGCAGGTTTTTACCCTTACTGACCACACAAAGTGCTTTCGACAAGTAGGCAAGGTAACCACCTTTGGCTGCTCTCCCTTGCATTTCCGCAAGGGGTCGCCACATGAGATGAATCCTCACAGGTAATTTGGCACAGGTTTTCTAACGGATGCCCTTCCTGAAACACTCCTCCCATTGTGGATAAGAAAGCGGACATGGGTTTCTGTGTCGTTTCCTAAAGTCTTGATTTCTGTCAGTCCAGGCTAACACACAGCCCTAGAGATTTCACACTGAAGCTAGGTCAGCGGTCTTTACAAAACTAAGTTTTAGGATTCCTACAGCAAGAAAAGCATCATATATATGACATGTTTAAGAGTGTAAACATTTGCGTTGATGAGTGTCAAGAACATACACACACTCTCTCCATAAGGATACTCCACCATAGCCTGGATTCCATTTCGTTTAAAGATGACGATCCTTAGCACACTGCCAATGGGGTTACATACGGTGTACAACACATCCTGCAACAAAACGGTGAAAAAAAGAGACAAAATTCAGACACTGGGCATAATCTGAATGTTTCTCATGTGTGTGGTATCATGCAGGTTAAGACAACCACGCTGTCATGGCTAGAATTGTTTTGTGAATGCATGTATGTGCTTGTGTGTGTGTGTAAAAGAGAAAGAGAGCGATATTGGGAGAATGTATGTTAGATACACAATATAGCAGGAACTACACAAAAGGAAGTGGTTTGACAGATTATTTATAAGCCTGTCTGGACAGATTTTATTCATGAGAAACATCTAAAGCTGGGGTGGGCAAAATTTTCTGACAGAGGGCCACCCTAGCGTTGATACACTACACAAAGGACTGCGAATTAAACAACTCAACACAAATATGACACACAAAGAGCTAAAATAAGCTGAAATCATTTTCTTTTCTCTTATGATGTATGAATCTGAATAAAACCATTTTTACATTTGTAGCCAACTCAAACATCAATAGCGTCACATCATTTATGAACATATGTTTGTGTGTGTTGTGTGTATATATCCCGTGGTTGGACGGATCAGCTCTACCATCTTGGACTGCAGCTGTCGATTGTGCCCCTCGATCCGCTCTGAAGCACTTCTGTAAATGATAAGGTTCCTGCAAACACGACCTGCAGCGTGTTAGCTC
The DNA here is from genome assembly GCA_015106775.1 of Etroplus canarensis. Taxonomy (NCBI): domain Eukaryota; kingdom Metazoa; phylum Chordata; class Actinopteri; order Cichliformes; family Cichlidae; genus Etroplus; species Etroplus canarensis. Next base: position 1,655 of record VUQH01031718.1, read on the forward strand.
ACTGAGGCTACAGAGCAGAACGACGAGTCATCACAAACTGCAGCTCAAGGTGGTGGAGTTTGAGTTCAGCCTAGCGATGAGAAACTGTGGGGAAATGGCTGACAACTGCTCCGTTATTTATTATCGCAAAGTACAGTTTGTATAATTTAATCATGTATGAGAGAAAACGCTGGTATGCCTCCTTTTACACTACATACATTTTGGTAATGCTACGACTTCTGCTGATTATTGCTGTTTTTTGTTTTTGTTTGGTTTTTTTTTTCCTTTTAGGAGGTTGGGGGCTGGATTAAGAAGGTGCCCATATTTAGATCTAGAACAGGTAATGCTTTATATTAAGATCCTTCTAACAAGGTAATAAGGCCCTTAGAATACTTAACATTAGTATACTATTATGTGTTAATACAAATCATAATAATATAAACAGATTTAAAGTGAGATTAAAGACATTTATAAGCACTTTTAAGAAACCTGTCTACACTTTCTACAGTATACTGTTTAATAGTAATAAATATTCAGCAAAGAAAATCATCTACGATAGCTCATTATATTCGTGTGAGTAAAAAAGGAAACAATAGCCTCAAAGAGCAAACGGCAGGGCCAGAAGGAAATATGAGTAGGGGCACATGTACATTAATTTGGTGGGAGGGGGGTCTGTTTAGCGTATCGTGATAATAGATTAAAATTTGGTGCTAAAATATGTATTGTATAGTATTGCAATAAGAAGTAATACAACATTGTTATATTGATATTTTGTCACACCTGCATGTCTCATACTACAACACCCCGTTAACAGAATAATCGAGATATTTTCCAAAATGCACCAAAAAATCCATTCTAACTCACATGAACTGACAAAAGTACAAAGAAAAGATTTTCAGTAGTTTTAATGACCAACTTAATTAGTGGTTTACACTTTTGCTTTTCAAGTAAAAGGTCCCTGGTTCGATTCCAGGTCGGGACACGAGCACTTCTCATCACGGAGGGTTGTGTCAGAAAGGGCACTAGGTGTAAAATCTCTGCCAAATTACTGATGCAGATTAATCTGCTGTTGGGACCCATTGGGGGAGAATACAAAGGAGCAGCTGAAGATACATAGTCATAAATGCACACAAGTTGAGAACATGATAGCTGCAAAACTTCCAACAAAAGCTGAGAACGTTATTCATGAAAAGCTCAGACTTTGCAAACAAGGATGGGTCACGGCTCACCTCTTCGTGCCAAAATTTGTGAGCAAATTATTAGCCAGTTTAAAAGGAACATTTCTCAGATACTCTCGTTCTTCTGTTAATGTAAGATATGCACATGTAAAAATTCATAACTCATTATGTGGTTTCTAATTTATAATGGTGTGCTTTTGTCAGTCTGTCTTGCTGCTGAAAAACCTGAAATTTCAAAACTGTGGGACCATTAAAGGAATATCTTATCGCCAATACAATATTTTATACACCAAGCTTTATGCCATTTGTGTTTGAAAAGTGTTCTATATTTTTACATTCTTAATTAAACATTTGTCCAGGAGAAAAATAATTCCATATTCCAAATGAATACGAGTTAATTTTGAGTATATAATTTAAAATGTTAAAAAAAATGCAAAGTCCTTTCCATGTGGTCATTCTACAGGGTGGAAATCACCTTATCTCTGCAACCACAAACCGCCTGTGAATTAAACGCTTACCACATGAAAGGGCGGGGCATAGAGGGTTTAAAGATCATGACTAACCATTTGTAACTTTGTGTAATCATCCCATGTTGCTATCAAGCAATATACCACACTGAAATTGGGTCCATCTTTTTGAAACTCCCTGTATAAACTACTAATTACATTTTATTTAAATTCAATCAATCTATTGTGATATACATCATTATCAGAATATGAGATGTCTTATGTTGTGTATTGTTGCACAGCACCTCCTTGCTTTGTGAAAAATACCACTGCCTGGGCTCAAGAGTGCTTCAGAAAACCACTGCACTTAAAGTCCATCACTGCACAGAGGTGAAGACAGACATCACCTCTATGCAGAAACAGTGTCGAGTTTTCTGGGCACAAGCTCATATCAGATGGACCGAAAGACTGTGGAACAGTGTACTACGGTCAGATGAGCCCATTTCTGCTCATTTTAGGAAAAAAATGGGTGTGGACTTCTTGCCAAAGATGAAAATGACCACACAGATTCTTATCAGCAAAAGGTGTAAACGCCAGCGTCTGGGATGGTATGGGGCTGTGTCATTAACTAAGAAATGGGCGAGTTGCATGTAGGATTTAGAGAGACACATGCTGCCATCAAGGCATCTCTCCCTTGTACATCCATGCTTATTTCAGCAGGACAATACCAGATCACAATCTGCATGGGTGTGTCTTTATAGATGCCGAGTGTGTGGCCATAACTGGCCTGCTGCCAGTTCAGATCTATCTGCTATTGAAAATGTACAGAGCATCATGAGAAGAGAATCAGACAATGGACTAATTCAGCTGTTGAGCAGATGAGGTGTTATATTCAGCAAACGTGGAAAAGACTTTCAAATGCAAAACTAGAACAATTACTCTCCTTAGTTCCAAAATGCTTAAATGTTTTATTCAAAGGAAAGGTGATGGAACACAATGGTAGACACGCCTCTGTCCCAACTTTTGAGTGTGCTGCACCCATCAACTAGTAAATTGTATTTTTTTACAAAACATAATTAAGCTGGTCAGTAAAACTATTGAAAATCTTATTTTGCTGCTTTTGTCAGTTAAATGAAGGTTCATGTGAATTAAAATGTTGCAGAGTTTTGTTTTTACTGCATTTTGGAAATAATCCCAACTCTTCTGGAAATGGGGTTTGTATAATCCTCTCAGACTGGCCCACTGCGCAATTTTGTCACTAAAAATAATTCTAAGTATTAAGTATGAATCAACTAAACATCATATTGTATGAGAAAAAAAGCCAATAGGACATACAAGTCTAAGAAATCTTACCTCTATCTACCAAGACACTTTTGAAAAATGTAAAAAGGTTAAGATATTGCAGCATTTGGATATTTTAAGGATCATTAATGCAAACTTAGCGCTGTCTTTCAAAGCCATGCAGTGTTTCATTAAACAATGTGGAAGGCTCATTGCACGGGGGAAGTATTTAGAGATGACAGATGTCAGTTATTTCATAGTAGCCAAAGTCAGTATATGATATCACTGTTTAATTTACGTTTAAGTATTTCCAATATTTTTTAAAGTAAAGTAAAAAAACAGACAAAAGGTTTGATTTAGAGAGAAATATATGTTGCCTGACTCAATAAATTCATATGGCAGTGCAACATGTTAGCTATTTGAATCACGACAGTGGACAAAAATTTGGGATCAGACAATCATGTGTGTACTGTGCTTACCGTTGTTATAGGGTAGAGGGGGTTCTGTATGGACAGCAGAAGGACCTTGTTACCGCTGTTGGGGTTGTCAGCGTTTGTTGGCCTGGTGATTCGTTTGGATGTGGAATAATTAAAGTATGCCTGTTGGCCTAATGAACAAATGAAAGTTGAACCCAAGCAGCATGTTACATGTAAGTATGTGTTACCAAATAATCTCATGAATAAGTCATCAAAGTAAAAACTGGAATTTAACAACCTGCAATGTATACTGGCTCCTTAGCACCACAGGACACACAGCGGTCAGCGCTCTCCACTGCAGAGAATTCCACCAAGGCCTGACGTTTGAAAGGCATCATCATCACATAACTGAAAAACAAACACACACAAACTTTGCGGATAAGACACATTAATTCTGCATGCTGGAAAACATATCCACTCTATGGGACTTCACTTGATGCGTCACTTCTTCTATCAGCAAGATTGTAGCTCATTCACTGAGGTGACGCTTCAAAATCACGGTACGTTTCAGTCTCAGTTCTTAGTAAACCTCAGTGGAAATGGGTTGCCTTTGTGATGTTATGAACTTTAAGCCAAGCGATTAGGCATCGACATTGGTTACAGTCCATGTTTTTGGACTGTGATAATTTTTTTGTAATCTTGGCTACAACACTACCACACCAAATAATCAAGATGCAAATAAAATGCAGACTGCCAGCTTTAATTCAAAGGCTTTAACAAAAGTACTGTATTAAATGTTTTGGAATTATAGCCATTTTTGTACATAGACTCTAATTTCCCAATCCTGCCCTCAGTTTTGTCCTAATGCTCTACTGGGTTGTGATGAGGTAACCGTCTTGGCCAATTAAGAATTTTCCATTTCTTTGCTCTTGTATTTCTGTTGCAGTACGTTTAACGTCATTATTTGTTTGTATTATGAAGGACCATCTGATTCATTTTGTAGCACTTGGTTGAATTGGAGCAGAGCACGTTGTACAATTCAGACTCCATCCTGCAAGCTTTATTAGCAGTTGCGTGGAACCAGTGGTTCACACATTTTTGTAAACTCTTCTGTATTTACATTCATAGCTATTATGCTTTACAGCTTCTCCCCTTAACTGGACTTTTACCTGCTTCTTAACTCTCTGAATATAGGGATTTTTATATTTTATCTTCTTAACTGTACTGCTATCTTCTTATTTATATTTATGTATACTGAACTGAGTGCCTGTAATGTGAGTAATTTTCCCCCTGGGATTACTAAATTACTCTGATTGAAGGCATTTCTTGATTGTAGACTTTCACAATGATATGTCTAACTCCTCAATAATGCTCTTTGACATGCCTGGATGTCGTGAAGGGGTTTTTCTTAACCGAGGAAAGAATTTGCAATCATCTACTTTAGTTGTGTTCTGTGGTTTTTCAGGCCTCTGTGGACCTGGGCCTTGTACTAAGAAGTAATCCCAGGGGGAGAATTGTATAAGCACTACAGACGGAAAACAACACAGCTGCTGCAGATAAAACTGCGGTTTGAGTACCTGTAGCAGAAAAAGCAGTGTAAAGAAGTATTAAAACCAGTGTATTAATGTGTGTGCGGCTTAAGCGCTGGAAGAGAACTACTGTATTAATAAAGGCTAGCCGATTTAAGGGTCTGAGTGTAACAATTTAAAAACAAACTGAATTCAAATGTAAGCTTAGACTTTAGAGGTTTAAGATTACTGATTAATACTTAAAGAACAATCAGATTGTTGCAAAAATGTTTGCAGTCAACATGGGAAAAAACAAAATCAAATAATGCAGTTCAAAATATTTAAGCTACTGTGTGGGGTACCTCAAGGATCCAGCCTTGGACCTTGTTTGTTCCTTATTTGATCTATTTTATTTGCTGAAGACACATCTTGTTGCTATACATGAAAACATTTGCACACTGATACAGGAAGCAGATGAAGAGCTGTTATTCTCTTTGGACCTCATATTGAGAGTTCTAGCAAAAAACTACCAAAATGCAAGTAAAATACACTTGGAGTCAACTCCAGATATTTTACTTGTACAATTTGTTATGAAATGGCAAAGAACACTCCTCACCTGGCCATAAAACTACTTTAGAGTCTCTGGAATTGGAACTATGTCTAAAAATGACTGCAATTTCTAAACCGTTCATACGACACTTTTGTTAAAATCCCTTGAAATAACGTTCAAAGTCTGCCAGTCGATCAAATATTCAGTTTCATTAAAAATCCACTATGGTGGTGTCAGAGATTAAAGTATATAAAAAAAAGAAAATCCGTAAAAGTCCTAAAACATAAGAACCTAATGGTAGGAAATTAAGTTGGCTACTACTTTCTCTTGCCTAACTAAAGACAAAACTTTGTAAGCATGAAGAACCTCAAATACTAAGACAATACTGGTGTTTAGATGTCCACATGCTTTATGCTTTTCTGGACAACTTAATCCAGGTGAATATGAGTTTAAAGTACACTCCACCATACAGTAAATACATGTGGTATTTAGGACTGGAACATATCCTTTCATTTATTCAGTATCACTAAGTATCTTTATGTTAACAATACTGAAGTGTGCTATAAATTATGGCACCAGGTCCGTGTATCTCTGACTCAAGCTGATTAATTTTTCACACCACACCATAAATATGTCAGGCAGCACAGTGACTCAGTGGTTAGCACTGCTGCCTCACAGCAAAAAGGTCCTGGGTTCAACCCAAGTAGGGCCCTTCTGTGTGGAGTTTGCATTGGTCTCCCAGTGCTTGTGTGGGTTTCCTCTGGGAGCTCTGGTTTCTTCTGTCACTGAAAAACATGCTAGGCTAATGCTGCCTATGGCAGCCCAGGATACTCACAAAAGAGATTTGAAATCTCAAGAGTTCACTTTCTGGTTAAATAAAGGTTTAAATTTTTTTCTGTGTGTTCAAATATTCCATTTGTTGATAAGCTTTCAAATTTCTCTTTGACAAATAGAGAATATCGAAAAGACTTTTAGTTATGGTGGTAAGTAAGTGCTGAGTGACGTCCTTTGAATTAAGTAATTCAAGTTAGAAGAAATTTTTTTCATTTTTTTTTAATATCTCCTTGGTAATTTTATTGTATCTTTTACTCTTGTCATGTTATGTTATGTTACATTACTTAGCCTGGGGCCATATTACCTAAACTTCCTAACTTGCAGGACATAATTTTTCCTACATCAGTGTTCTCATCCTTACTTCAAATAGAAATATTGTACTACGTAACCAAAGTCTTACTTAACTTTAGGACTTTTTTCACCAAGTAATGTTAGTTAGCATAATAACCTCGTATGGCTATTAATTTTTTTTAACATGATCAACAAAACGCAAACAGGCAGAATTTAATCATTAGAAGACTTATGGCATAAACTAAGGATGTGATGCATTTTGATGACTAAATACTTTGAGTAAATATGATTGATTAGTCAAGCAACTACAACCAGCTTTGGAGAGGCCACCAAACATAAAGGGGCTATGAAATCAAAGCAGGTGACATAGCAAAACCAGCAATTTAACAGAAGCGGCAACAGTAATTAGAAATCTGGGTGCTCAAAACAGAGAAGAGGAACTCAGAACTATCAAAGCAGCTTTCTAGCACCGACTTCTTCCTTTTTTTAAACTTTTCAAGCTCAGCAAGATGTGTTGGTTGCTGGGTGACCGGCATTAAAAGTTTATAAGGATTTGCTTTTGCAGGAATTCATTACTGCACAGCTCTCTTAAAGTCCCATCACAGCATTTCAGTGGGGCCTGGACTTTGACTGGGCCACTGTAACACCTTGGTGTAATTGAGATCATTGTCCTGTTGCATGACCCAGTTTTAGACAAGCTTTAGCTGTCACAGAAGACTTTGTTATGCCAAGGAGTTCATGGTCGACTCAATGACTGCAAGGTGTCCAGGCCGCCACCACCACCACAGTGGTTGCTGTGAAGTGTTTGTGCTGTTACGCTGTGTTTGGCTTTTGCCTAATGTGGCAACGTGAGTTATGGCCAAACATCTCCACTTTGGTCTCATCTGTCCAAAGGGCATCAGTTCAAATTTCTCATGATTCGTTCAGATGCAACTTTACAAACCTAGCCGTGCTGTCAAGTTCTTATTAGAGAGAAATGACGCTTTCTCCTGGCAATCCGTTCAAGCAAGCCGTGTTTATTCACTGTTTTTCCAATTGTACTGTCATAAACTTTCATATTTAGCATGCTAACGGAGGCCTGTAGCGTGTAAGCTGTAGCTCTCGGGTTTTTTGCATGGTCTGACCTCGGGGTGGATTTACTGGGACATCCTGGGAAAATCATGTGAAAACAGTCTTAAAACCTTTCCTAGACTGATAAACACCAAAAACTGTTTCACTGAGATCATTGCTAATGCCTTTTCCCCTTGGCACTGTTTTAACCCATGTCCGAAATGTTCCAGACCAGCAAACTGCCAAAGCTGCTTTTACAGAGATGGTCACACTGGCTGATGATCAATTAATCAAGTGCACTTGATTAGCAGCACCTGAATGTTACTAATTCCTATGGAAGCAGCAAGAGTGTACTTAATTTTTCAGACTCTGCTTCTCCATTTTGGCTTAGTTTTGTTAACTAAATAATGACATGGTAAGTTCAGGTATTTAAAACCTTAGGAACTTAAAGACAATGTACTTTTTTCATGTGACTGTAGGCTAAATAATCAAAGTACAGAGTTGTGCAAGTGTATGGGCCTGAAAAATGTGAACTTAACATAACTAACAGAAAGAATCCCCCTGATAACTGATACTGTATATAGTTGTGTTAGCCCAGCAAATAACTGCCATCCCACTTGTTCACTACTGCTCATACAAAGGATATATAAATTCCATACACACAAACTCAAACACCGCACACATTGGTTGCTGTCTTACCATATGGGTCCAAACTTTTCCAGGGCATCTATCAGGTCTGCTTCCACCACTGCCTCGCACAGACCCCTGACGTGCACCACAGGACTGGGAGAGATACGATGGGAGTCCTCACCATTATCCTGCAAGACACAGTCAACCAGTTATTTAAGTCAAGCTACTGTGCAGGTTTTTCGAAGCTTCAAACACTAAACCCCTATGTGTTTACGTTTTTAAAGCAAACCCACATTTATATATTTGGCATTAATAGCTTTATTGGTAAAAGATTAAGCAGTGACATGAGGAGGTAAAATGCATCAGACTAACTATGAAAAGCTACATTTACATTGCTGCTTCTTTTTTCCACCTTTGTCCAAAATAAAAAAAAAAGATTGTCAAATCAAATAAGAACAACAACAACAAAAACATATACAGTTTATACTCTTACATTAGCTGACCAATATTATGAATCTGAAACACAAATATAATCACACCAATGCACATGTTGGCAGAAGTGAAATGGAAAACAAGAAACTTAAATCATTGTTTAAAATTGTAACTTTTTTAAAATTAATTTTGTACCTTACATGGATTTATAAGTGTTGCTAAATTGTTTTTAGTGTGATATTTACTGTGCAGTACGCATACGGGGCTGTGCAAAAGTCTTGATTCATCCTTCATTTCTTTACATTTTGCTTCCAAGGAACCAGATAATTTTTAAAGTGGTCTTAAGCAAAAGTTCTCCAGGCTTTCTGATGGTCTTTCAAAGTTTTTCTTTGGACATTGGCTTCTTTTTCACTTAATTTCCATCCAGTCCTTCTACCTGGCAATTTTTAGAGGCAAAATTTTTTGTTGCCGTTTGTTAAGCCCCCAAACACTGACCAATGAATCATTCAAGCATAAAATAGGTTCCTGACACAAGGGATGAACCACTGTTCATCCCTTGTGTTAGGGATGAACCACTCATCCCTACACATAACAGACAACTTGGCAAAGACCAAATTTTAATTTGGACCTTCAGGCACTTATGAGCAACCAGTAGCAACATAATTTGTTTCATGTCTTTACTTAAAAATTACTAAGATAACAGTTTGACAGATAAAAGTATTTTTGCACCAACGAGGTGATTCCTAAAGACCTATCAGCTGAAAATGTGGCATGGTAAGTGTGTCCTCTAAAGAAGAGGTGGCAGGCCTAAAAAATAAATGAAGCAGATGAGTAGTATCCATGTCATGTCCTTAAGACCTGACATAGGACCTGAGGGATTCAACTGGCCTTTCAGCTGGTTCATTTCATGTTCATAAAGGCCTCATCAGAAATGGTCTCAATGGAAGAGTGGCTGTCAAGAGGCTATCCTTGAGGAAGGGAAACATGGAGAAAAGGCTGAGGTATGCCAAATCACCCAAGAAGTGGACTGAAAATCAGATCCTAGGGAGTGATGAATCCAAATTTGAAATGTTTGGTAACTACAGAGGGATCAGGTTGATGAACATGAAGATATTGGAAAGGGTTGTTGAAGCCAGGTTAAGAACAGCAGTGACCATCAGCGAGCAGCAGTATGGTTTCATGCTGAGAAAGCGTACAACAGATGCAATGGTTGCTTTGAGAGTGTTGATGGAGAAGTATACTATAGAGAAGGTCAGAATGAATTGCACTGTGTCTTTGTGGATCTAGCGAAAGCGTACTGCCAAACAAGGAACTGTGGAATTGTATGAAAAAGTCAGGAATGGCTGTAAGGGAAAGTATGTGAGGGTGGTGCAGGACATGTATGAGGACACTGACACAGTGGTGAGGTGTGCAGTAGGAGTGACAGATGGGTTCAAGGTGGGGGTGGGATTACATCAGGGATCAGCTCTGAGCCCCTTCTTGTTTGCAATGGTGATGGACAGATCGACAGATGAGGTCAGGCAGGAGTCTCCGTGGACTACGATGTTTGCAGACGATAGTGATATGTAATTAGAGTCGGGAAGAGGTAGAGAGCCTGGAGAGGTGGAGGTATGCACTGGAGAGAAGAGTGAATGAGTGGGAGGCATGAGGACTGGTGAAGGTGGATGAGTTTAAATACCTGGGGTCAACCATCCAAAGTAATGGACAGTGCACGAGAGAGGTGAAGAAGAGAGTGCAAGCAGGGTCGAGTGGGTGGAGGCGAGTGTCAGGGGTGCTTTTTGACAGAAATATTGTGTCAAGAGTGAAAGAAGGTTTATGAAGCGGTAGTGAGGCTTGCTATGATGTGATTTGGAGATGATGCACTGTCAAAAAGACAGGAGGTGGACCTGGAGGTGGCAGAACTGAAGATCAGTAGGATTAGAAATGAGTACACCAGAGGCACCTCTCAGATTGAGTGGACTGGGGACAAAGCCAGCGAAGTAAGACTGAGATGGTTTGAATATGTTCAGAGGAGGGATAGTGGATATATCGGACAAAGGATGTTAAAGATGGAGCTACCAGGCAGGAGGAGAATAAAAAGACCACAGATAAGGTTAATGGCTCGTGTGCCAGAAAAAGATGCAAAGGATAGGATGAGATGGAGGTAGATGACCCACTGTGGCGACCCCAATGGTTGTAGTTTGGATCTGCACTTCAGCCAGTGGTATTGAAGATCTTATTAAAATTGATGGAATTATGAATGCAGAAAAGTACTGTCAGATTTTGCAATACTGTCTAGGAAGGATCTGACTGAAAGGCCTTCATTATTCAGCATGACAATTCTCAGTTCACGGTCGTTCCTCACCGCTGACCAGTGTGCGTACGTTCAAAGCTAATGATCATGGTAGCTGCATTAGCTCCGCTAGGCAAGAACAAGGTTATCCTTATCCTATGGGGAAAATATCAGCTAAAATAATTTAGCGTTTTCAGTGCTTCCTGTGATGGAAAAACACAAAAGTGCTAGTCTGTTTATATTTGAATCATAGTAAGAGTATTTTTAATCACTCAGTATGATTCACTCGTTACACCCACCAGACGGAAAAACCCCCAAAAACACTAACTTTACCTCAGACGACACGGAGTTGCTGTCTGAATCTGATGATTAACACATCAATCTGATTAAGAATTAACATGTTGAAATAAGACACACAAAGCAAACTATCCTAGTGTAAAATCATAATTTGTTTTGCTGCTTACAGTCCACAGCACTTACTATTCACATTAAAAGCATGCTGCTCCACTCGGCACTGACTCAGAAAGAAGTGAGCAGCAAGGTGGCAGGATTATGGTGCATGTTGAGTTAAACGCCTACTGGTTCCCTGGTTCTATGTAGCAACAGGGGGAAATTCTTACTGGCTTGTAAAGTACAATAACAATACCTTTTGCGAATCATTTATCACTCCCTGGTCAGCCGCCTCAACCGCAAAGTAAATCCAGCACCCGACTGCTGAATGCCTTTCTTATAAATAAGCCGCGCAGAGCTGTCTCTGCAGTGCACATGTCACCATCTTGCATTCGCTGATTTTGTTGTAACATTTGCATTTTGCCCTGTTTGCAGGTATCCTTTTTCCCTCTTCAGCATGCGAGGATAGACTAAACACTTAGCCATATGCTTCCCCCTTCAGTTCCAGAAGAACTGCAGGTGGAAGTACCAGACACAGTGCGTCTGGTAGAATTTTGGTACTAAAAGGTACTGCAAGTATCAGTTCTGGTGGCATCCCTACTATGAACCATAAACACCTCTTAAATAACTGGTTTGTATTTGATGTAAGCCTTTAAATTAGAGTGATTAAGTATGAAATATGAGGTTTTTCGTGTGTGTGTGTGTGTGTGTGTGTGTGTAAACATTTGAATGAATATCTAGACCTATGTGAACTGCTCACTGCAACTTGCTGA
>VUQH01031721.1:0-20062 GCA_015106775.1 Etroplus canarensis
GAAGAAGAAATAAAAGCTTTTAATTAACTTTAATAATAAATTTGCTAGATTACAGAAAAAGCAATTTTTTCTGTAATCTAGCAAATTTATTATTAAATACAAGCTCAGTGCCTGAATTTGTTTTGTAATTATACAACTTCATTTTTTTGGTGAACTCACAGAAGTCCTATTCTTTAGTTTTACTGTGTTCTGTTCTTTACTGGGCCAGACTCTACCCTGTGGCGGGCTGATTCTGGCCCCGCCACAGTGTTTGATACCTGTGCTCTAAACTAAGCTCTCAATATCCTAAGCTATTTATTGAATCATCCACTCTTTTGGAAAAACCATAAGCAGCTTTCCCAAGTTAGACACAATTTGCAAAAATCTAAACACATTCTTACCAAGGAGTGTGTCCAAATGGGGGCATAGAGAGGCGCTGCCCTCCCCTTGAAATAAGATCCCCCCCCCGGTGCTTCCCATCAATGCCTGCCCCATTATGGTATAAGTAGTTGGAATGAACCCTGGTACATTTCCTTGAGGAAAAGCACAGTTTTAATGTATTTTAATTAAAATTTCTGTTATGCTACCTTCTGCTTCTTCTCAACTATATCTTGAATTCTCAATACTTTGTGCTCTTATTTTTTTTTATTTTAAAGCTTTAATTACTTATTGTTTTACCCACTTCTGTAAGGTAGTGGTTTACACATTTACCTTGCATGTGAAAGATTCCTGGTTCAAGCCTCTTCTGCAAAAGGAAGGTTGTGTCAGGATGGGCATCTGGCATAGAATCTTGGCCAAATTACTTATGTGAAATAAGATGCAAATACAAGGGAGCAGCTAGAGGCTTATTGTTTTGCAGATAAATTGCATTAATATAGATCAATATACCCAGCAATATTTACAGAAATAAAATCATAACCAGCTGCAACATTAAAGCAATAAACATATCAGTTACTCAAAAATTATGATCCAATAATACAATGCCAGTGATTTTGAAAGCAGCAGTCTACATGCACATGTTTTATTTAGGCACCCTAAATATATTTTGATGACACAACTTTTGCACTATGAAGCTTCTTCATAAAGATTATAACTTTTACTAAAGTAGAACGTCTAAATACATTTTTTCCACTTTGCAAAACAATTATCCAACTCAGAATCATGTTTAAATCCTTGCGCAGAACCGCATTGCTCATCATAAATCTGTAACGGGACACAGGACTGGAGATGTGCATGAAAATCATACCCAGTGTTTTCTAAGCGGATTTTCAGTATTGATTTCATGTCAGATTAAACCCAGCCACAGGGGCCGCACGCAAGTGTACTCCTAGTGCCGGTCCCAAACCTGGGTAAATGGGGAGGGCTGCGTCAGGAAGGGCATCCAGCGAAAAATCTTTGCCAAATCCAAATGCGGATTCATAATACATGATCCGCTGTGGTGACCCCTAATGGGAGCAGCTGAAAGGAGAAGAATTTTACCTCGGATTACATCATCTGATTTCCTGTAGCCCCCCCTCCCCTTTCCACTGCATTTAAAAATAAAATCCTGGAAACACCCCTGTTTTCACCCACCAAAACAAATTTTGCAAACTGATTCACAATCTTGAATTCCTGTTAAAAAAGTCAATGCAGTCTTGACACTTTTCTATAAAGCCTTTTTTTAATTTTATAACTGTTTTAAACGCCATCTGTACAAAAAGTTTCACTGGGTTAGGGTTTGGGTTGATTCTGCCTGGAATGATTTACAAAAAATCCACTGATGATCCACAACTTCAACTGCAACTCATGAATGAAAAAGACACAAATACACTTCTTAAGCCAATGTCTCATCATACAGCATTTTAAGCATGCTGTATGACAAACAGCTACGATAAACATTCTGCCGTGCCTCAAGTTGACATCAAATGAGCATTTTCATCCATATCTTGTCCTGAGCACTCATATCTCTTTCAAACCGGGACTTGTCTATTGACAAAAATAGCCTCTCCGTCAGTCCCGCAGACGAGACATGGTCCCAGCACGTCCAAGCTGTTGACGGACAGTGTCTGGCTGGGTAGCATGTGAGTGGTCTCTGGACGGCCTTTGGTGGAGTCTCCACTGAGCCAGGCGCTGATGAGGGACTGGTTTCCTCCAGCTGGGGCCATCGCACTGCGGGATACCATGCTGCTGTTTCTGCCGCCTGGGAATACAGAAACATTTACAATTTTATACACTAGTTATTATACCTGTACTATTATTTTATTGAGGCATAATTGCCTTAGTATGTGTGTAAGCCTGCAAAACACCTCAAAATTTTCTCTACTTTCACTTGAAAGCAGTACAAGCAGCGGAATACCACCTATATTACATATACATATGTTTATTCTTGTAAGAGAAAGAATTAAAATTTTATCAAATTAACTTATCTCATTAACCCACATAGTTTAGTGGTTTACACATTCCTCTTAGAAGTGAAAGGTCCCTGGTTTTATTCCCGGTGGGGACACAAGCCTCTCTCACTGTGGAAGGTTGTGTCAGGAAGGGCATCCAGTGTAAAACCTCCACCAAATTAATAATGCGGATTAACCCACCATGGCCAGATTTTTCAGCTGAGGATGGGACCACCAGGACCTCCAACCTCAAAGCACCAACCCCCTACCTCCCCTCCTGTGGATGGCGGGCCCACAGGAGGGTTGGCCTGTGTAGTGCTTTCGGGCTGTGCCTGGCCATCAGGCACGCTCCCTTAAGCACTCAAGTCAGCCTGCAACCCAAACCCAGATAAGTGGAGGAAACTGGATGGACGGATGCTGGCATAACTGTCTGAGAGCTGTGCACTGAATGCACTCACATCAAACTCATAGCAGTGAAGCTTTTGGAAACCATATAGAAGTCCTGTGGCTCAGAAGTAAGAACTTGTTTAGACCGTGTATTATTTTTCCACATAGAAAATTGATCAAGATCACAAAAAAATGGAATCAATAACAAATCTGAACTGCACAATCAATAATTCCATTAATGTCAAAATAATCTCATAAATATCCATCTATAAACCAGCTAATCTGATAATAACAACAACATAGCTGTATCATTTTCAGCCTTTATTTACACACATAATGAAGGCTGAAGATGTGTGATGGTGAAATTTCTTCTGGAAGCTTTTACACTGGATCCTTGTGGCACACAGAAGCTTCTTAGTGTCTTATCAGAGCCTGAACTGAGGAGCTACAACGGAGTATTAGGGCTACCAAATCTAAAAATAAATAAATGAAAAATAAATAGATGAATAAATAAATTAAGGGACAGTAAGGCAGATTCAGAATTTCGGGCATAAAATTCAAATGTACAAGGAAAAAAATTGCAAATTTATTATGAGATATCAGAATTCGTTTTTGATATTTTCCTGAGAATATGAAAATAATGCCCCATTTTTTTCATATCATTTTTATATGTATTGTATAGACATGACTTTAAATGTCCTAATTTGCCATATCCTGCAATGGTAAAGAATTTTTCAAAATATTCCTGGATCAAAGTTGGGCATAGATGCACCACCGGTAAAATTCTCATGTAAGTCAGTCCCTACATTTTCAAACAATCCTGCTGAAAGACAGATAAACAAACTGAACCAATCACATAACCTCCTTGGAGGATAAAAAACATATCTATAGAAAAACAGCAAGTAAAAATTTTTTTTCTCCATAGGAGGTTAGGAGAAAGGCAAAACCTGCATACTATATGGCTCACATTTAAAAATTTAAGTCTTAAAATATTTTAAAAAGTATAATTTGTTCCACAGGGTGCTGTGGATGTCTATGTAAAAATATTTCATGACTTAAATCATTAAATAGGAGCCAAATAGTGTACCACAAACTTGCCTTGTAAGAATGAGGGCATGTCTGAATGTGTAGATGTCTCCCAGTGCAGCAGTGAGCCATCTTCTGAACATGTAAACAGGTGATCTGGGTTGGTTGGGTGGAAATGGACCTCCCAAACTGTCAGGTAAACCAAAGACAAACATATATAAAACATATTAAAACATTATTTAGATCCATGACATCTTTGAATTTAACTCCCACTTTATTTGCCCACAATAAACTTGAATATACCCTCAGCCATGTGCGCCTCCATCAGTGAAAAGGGTGTGTTGCCCTGTCTCACATCCCAGACACAGAGCATGCCATCCTGGCCCCCTGTGGCCACAATGTGCTGCTGGTTTGGATGTCTGTCCACGCAGTGCAAAGGAACTCGATCCCCTGATCTGGACAAATAAAAACCAATTCATCAGAGTGATCGCAATAAGCTGCAGAAAAAAGCTACATTAAAAATATATATTAATGTATTTTTAAGAACGCTTACAGGGAGAGAATCTGAGACGGTGAGTTATTTTGTTGTCTGAAGTCCCACAGTTTGAGCTGGCCGATGGAGTTCACTGTCAAAACTTCTGTGGTCCTCAGATAAGTTACCGCATGAATTGTGCTGCTGTCTGCATTCTCTATAGAAGGTTAAACAGTTCAATAAGCATGTTTGTTTCACCTTATTAATAAATAAATAAATTCATTAAGTATTCTGATTCAGATTCTTATTCTTATTTTATATGTCTTAAAAAAACAAGCTCTCTCCCTGAATCTCACCTATGACTCGAACCACTCCCTCCTGGTCGGCTCTGAAAACGATGATCCTGCCGTCTTCGCCGACCGTAACTATCTCTGGACTGCTGCAAACAATGCCAGTACAGGGAGCGTTGTCAGAGGGGTAACGGTGTGCTCTCTCCCAGAGCTGAGAAACTGAAATGGTCTGCAGGCAAGAGAAACTAAATTAAAGCACAAGTATATCACTGAGAAGAGTGTCCAATTATCCCTATGTCAGTTGCTCTCTTTAGTTAAAATCTCCTCCTCAATAAGGATTTGGTAAAAGGTTTCATAATGTACTTTGAGGGCATGGTGGAGTTTGTAATTATTTGTAAGTCTTATGCAGTGGTTCTGCTCAGCTTCCATTCTTCAAGTCTCTCTGTGTTAAGTGCTTCTGCAGTTCATACATGAACATCTATGGGTACTTTCAGCTTTGCTTTTACAGTGGTGTAAGGACAGCTGCTGTTGCTTCACAACAAAAGCTTTCACTGGCAGCCACATTGGATGCTTTTATTGTAAAGAAGTTGTAGAACAGTTTAAGTGACCTACTTGTTAATGCTCAGCAAGACTAACCCTCTCCACTGAGGTTAAATCCTACACGTCTACCCTTTGTTATCTCTAACCAAGTGCTAAGAGACAGATCCAATGTTTGTCCAATTAAGAGTTTAGTTCACCGATTTAGCAGTGTTTGTTGCAACATATTCCCGTCTTGCACAAGAGTAACTTTAAAGACACATCCATCATCCCCAAATATCAGCTGAAACAGCGTTAAGTCTCGAGACATTCTTACTTAAAATGTACTTTTTACTGAAAATCCCTTTCCTCAGTTCTCAATAACAGGGGTAGAGTCACTGCTATCTCTCGTAAAAGGAACTGGCTGAGGTGGACTGGGCATTTGAGCGGGATCACTGTGGAGGTTTCCCCAGGCATGTCCAACTGGGAGGGGACCTGGAGTAGACCTAGAAAGAATATAGACCTTATGGACAAATATTTTTGGTCACACCTCTTCATCATTAAATCTGGGTCTTTCATTAAGTCCCATTGCCACTGGTGTATAAAATCCAAGCACCCAGCCATGCAGTCTGCTTATACAAACATTTAAGAATGGGTTATTCTAAAGAGCTTGCTGAATTCCAGTGTGGCACTGTAATAGGGTACCACCCTTGCAACAAGTCAGTTCATGAAATTTCTTCCCTCCCAGATATTCAATTGTAAGTGGTATTATTGTAAAGCTAAAACATTTAGGAACTACAGCCAGGAAGTGACAGACCATGTAAAAGTTATAGAGCAGGGTTGCCAAGTGCCAAGGCGCATAATGGCTAAAAATCATCAATGCTCTCCTGACTCAATAACTGCAGAGCTACAAACTTCCTCTTGCATCAACATCAGCACAAAAACTGTGCACTGGGAGCTTCGTGGCATGGAATTACATAGATAAGCAGAATCATGTAAGATTTACATCACCAAGCACAATGCCAAATGTTGGATGGAATAGTGTGAAGCACGTTGCCACAGGACTCTGAGGAGTGGAAACATGTTGTGTGAAGTGATGAATCTTGCTTCTCTATCTGGCATTCTGAGAAATAAGTCATGTTTGGCGAAAGACAAGAGAGCGGTACGTGCCTGATTGCCTTGTGCCCACTGTAACATTTGGTGGAGGATGGATAAAAGATATTTTTTTTGGAGTGGCTTGGGCCCCTTAGTTCCAGTGATGCGAAATCTGAATGCTTCAGCTTACCAAGACATTTTGGACAATTTTATGCTTTTAAGCTTATGGGAACAGTTTGGAGAGGCCCTTTTCTGCTCTAGCATGACTGTGGGAGTGCACAAAACAAGACCCATGTTGGATGAGTTTGTTGTGTAAGAACTTGATTGACCCACACAGAGCCCTGACCTAAACCCAATGAACACCTTTGGGATGAAATAGAATGGAGACTGTGAGCCAGGCCTTCTAACTGAACATCAGTGTCTGACCTCACAAATGCTCTTCTGGAAGAACGGGTAAAAATACCCACAGACACATAGCAAAATCTTGTAGAAACCTTGCTGGACGAGTGGAAGCTATTCTAGCTACAAAAAAGGGATCAACTCCATATTAAAAAAAATTAAATGAACACTTTTCAGAGTATAGCATCAAGTCAATTTAACTTCAGGGATATTAATCTGATCAGTTAAGTTGCAGAGGGGATTGTTAATCAGTTTCAGGTGCTTTGGTGTTAATGAAATCAAAAACAGGTTCACTAGAGGGACAACAATAAGATGACCCCCCAAAACAGGAATGGTTTTACAGGTGGAGGCCACTGACATTTTACCCTCAACATCTGTTCTGACTGTTTTTTCACTAGTTTTGCATTTGGCTAGGGTCAGTGTCATTATTGGTGTTATGAGGCCATACCTGGACCCTACAGAGGTTGTACGGGTAGTCCAACTCCTCCAGGATGGCACATCAGTATGTGCCTTGCCAGAACATTTGCTCTGTTTCCCAGCACAGTCTTAAGAGATTCCAGGAGACAGGCAGTTACTATGAGAGAGCTGGACAGGGCCGTAGAAGGTCCTTAACCCATCAGCAGGACTGGTATATGCTCCTTTGTGCAAGGAAGAACAAGAGGAGCACTGCCAGAGCACTACAAAATGACCTCCAGCAGGCCACCAGTGTGAATGTCAACCAATTAGAAACAGACTTCATGAGGATGGCCTCAGGGCCCGACGTCCTCTAGTGGGCCCTGTGACCCTACGCTGGTGCAGTGGGTCCTGGGTTCCTCCTGGAGCACAACAATGTCCAGCGTCATGTGGTGAGAGTGTGCAGAAGTTCCTGGAGGATAAAGGAATTGATACCACTGACTGGCTCCCACGCTCGCCTGAGCACCTCTAGGACACCTCTAGGATATTACAGTATGTTTCTGTCTATCCAATGCCACCAGATTGTACCTCAAATCTGTCCAGGTTCTTGTTTGTGCCCTGGTTCAGATCTGGGAGGAGATCTGCAGGACACCATCAGTTGTCTCATTAGGAGCATGCCCCGATGTTGTCAGGCATGCAAACAAGCATGTGGGGGCCACATAAATTACTGAGTTGCTACAATTACATTTTAGCAAAATGGACTAATCTGCAACCAGTGTTCCCTCTAAGCTGCGCACCTGCGCAATCGCGCACTGCTCCGGCATCCTCCACGCACGGCAAGTCCATGCAGCGCGCATGCGCACGGCAAGTCCATGCAGCGTGGATGCAAGTGCGCCGCTTAGAGGGAACGTTGTATGCAACATCATTTTTTCAATTTGATTTTCAGGGTGTCCTTAAATTCAGCCCTCTGTAGGTTGATAATTTTCATTTCCATCAAATGATGTGGCATCCTTTTGTTCCTAACACATTACCCAGTCCATATCAGTATAGATATCCAGCATGATTTTTTCTCAATGAGATCTGGTGTGTTTTCAAAGTGTTCCTTTAATTTTTTTTAAGCAGCATATTTATGGATTTAGATGACATATCATAAAAGCTCCTGTAGATGTAATGTGTAGATGACTCAATACTTTTGCCCATCTATCAATATCTTCTCTGGCCTGGGAGTGGCTTGGGATCCCCCTGGAGTACCTGGGAAGCTTTGCTAGAGAAAAAGATTTCTGGAAGACCCAGCTTAGCCTTTATAGCTATAAAGCTGAACACAACTCTGGTTCAGGTCTGGTCAGAGATGCCCTCCTTTAAGTGACTTGTTTTGATAACCTTCGGCACAGACCACACCTGGATAAAGACAGTGTGTGTAAAACATGACTGTACCTGAGGGTTTTGGTGGTGTCGGAAGATGGTGACTGCTCCTGCTGACGACGCTGTGACAATTCTGTCTTGATCCAAAAACTGCAAATAAATGAACAAAAGCAGATCAGATCTGATGGAGGCATTACTCCTAGAGACAGAGGATATTTTTGGTACAGTATATCTATAATTTTAAAAAGCAAGACATAAGCTGTGCTGCAATTCAGGTGCTACAGGAACACAGCTGAAGTCTGATTTACAATAAGAGTTGACAATAAATGCTTTAAAGTACAGACTATCGCTCAGTGATTTAAGTACTACTTCTTTCAGCTGCTTCCTTTAGGAGTTGCAACAGCAGATCATCTGCCTCCATCTCACCTTATCCCTTGCATCCTCTTCTGTCACACCAGTCCTCTGCATGTCCTCCTTCATTACATCCATGAACCTTCTCTGCATTTTTTCCTCTTTGCCTCCTGTCTATCAGCTCTATCCTCAACATGCTTTGTCCACTTACCAACTACATCTCTTCTGCACATGTTCACACCATCTCAGCCTTGCTCAGTGTTGCCAGATCGGCGGGTTTCCCCCTAGTTGGGCAGTTTCACGGCTAATTTTGCAGGTTAAAATTATGTTGGGTGGGTGAACTAAATTTGAGTAGTTTGGGGAGCAGCTTGGCAGTTTTTCAAAAATATGCATTTTATAGGTCAATCTGAAACAAAACCAAAGAGTGGGCGTATTCCATTCAATCAGACATCATGATTTGGAAGACAGTTTAGAATGATGGTCAGGAGACAACCACATCCACTGCACAGTCTGCCGCGTCGATGGCACGTGCTATTCTAAATTTCTATTGCAAAGCAACAAGTCAGGCACATTATTAGACAGCAGCAAGAAGAAGATGCCACAGTGAGGAAAATATAAAAAAAAGAAAGGAGAGGGAGAGTGATGTGAACCTGAAGTGATTGATAATGCCATCTAAAAGTGCAAATTATGAAACACAGATATACAGACTCACTCGAGGGACCTCAAGGACCATGCTGAAACATAGAAGAACAAGATGCAGTGTCTACCTATGGTTAAGCCTTTAATAGTGAGAAAAAGTCACAGTAAAGCCACATTGTCATTCCCTGGGTTGCTTTTAAGAGTCAGGTGGTAAAAGTATGTGGTCTGGAAGGTGGCAATAATGCACAACTGTTTGCCTGCCAACTAGCAGTAAAGACAAGAGGAGGATCGCTTCGCCCTCTCTCTCTCTGAGTTTATGCTTTTTGTGTGTTCGACTGCCAGTGTGCATTGCTTTTGAATATGATGCAGTACAGTGGTCCTTAAAAAAACTCACTTTACAATAAGATAAGACTTTAATTTTTCCCAGTGTGTGATTAATAAACATTACAGCAGCTCCACAGAAGCACACAGAAATATGTAATAAGGATATAGACTAAATTAGAATCAGAAGAGTTTATTAATTACAGGGGTGGAAATTAAAGATAAGTTAAAAAGAGAAAAATATGCATTCTTATCAGAAGAACACACCATATATACATATAGATACACAATGTAAAATGCATTAAAATATTTCTGGCCAGTTTTTGTGCATATTAGTGGATTTTGCATAGGTTTTGGGTTTGAAAACCCATCAGCAGTATCTGGCAACACTGGCTTTACCTCTCTGACTTTGTCTCCACACTGCTCAACCTGAGCTGGTCCTCTGATGTTAAAAAAAACAAAAACAAAACACAGCAACGATTTTAAGGCTTCACTCCCACTGAGCGTCTCACCTGAAGGTCAAGGACATCTCCATGGTGCTTGTGTTCACATAAAAGCTGCGGGTCTCCTTCAAACCCATCGTCCATCCCAGTGCTCCCACTAGTCCCAATGGACCAGATGGAAACCTTGTTGTCCTGTGGGAGACACACATTTAGATTAGTCGGGTTACATTTGGACACATATTTATAACGACAGTTAAGAACTACTCCCGCCACCAAGTAACTGTAACTTATCAGCAACTGTTCAACAGTCGTTCAGTAAATGCGGGACAGCAGACGCCTTAAAACTAGACAGAATGTTGAGTCAGTTAAGAGCAAACATTTTTGCTGTAAACTCATCCTGTTAATGCGGAGAAACAAGCCGAAATATTACGATACGGCTTATGAACGGTCTCGAACTGTACTCCAGCCGTTAAGATGTTTACACGTCCGCCAGAGAGCAAACGACGCAACATTTGGCGATTTTTCTATTAAGTTTGGCGCGGGGTACTTTATCAACTGTCAACACGCCAACCTCGTTGTCCCACGAGCCAGCCGCGAAGATATCCGGCTGCTGCAGAGAAGAAGGGGACACCGGCCGCCATCTGGTTTTGCTGATTTTCTGGGACACGTATTTAGCGTTTATACTCTCCATGGAGCCGGTTTCCTGCTTCGAATTAATAAATCTATTACCGGCGTTAGCTTAGCATTCATGGGCAAAACCGGAGGGTACGCGCCTGCTACCAGAGGACTTCTAATATGGAGGGTACGCCTATTCTTCGGATTTCCGTTACATAGGGGGCGCTCGCAGAATGAATGGTAAATGAGCTGGTAATAATATGGCGCTCTAACTGAGCACTCAAAGCGCCTTTTTACTACAAGCCTTCTTCACCCATTCACGCGCACACTCATACAGTGTTTTATTTCATTTCTATGCCTTTAAATATCACACATTCACTCTCTGATGGAGGTATTGGGGCAATTTATTGTTAAGTGTCTTGCCCAAGGATACTTCAGGTTGTAGGATGACCCGCTCTACACCCTGAGCAGAGGCCCCATATAGCTGTAAAATGGGGTTAACATCTTTTCTCTAGCAGTTTTCATCATGTGTTAGAGTCCCTCATAGTGTAGTCATTCACACATTTGGCTTACAAGTAGAACGTCCCTGGTTTGATTCCAGGAGGGGACACGAGCCCCTCTCACCATGGAGGGTTGCATTAGAAAGAGATTAATCCACTGTGGCAACCCCTTGGGGAAAAATAAAGGGGAGCGGGTTTAGTTTTCACCATGTGTTGGATAGAAAAGATTGATATGACAAATAGATTTTCATTTTCAGATATTTTACGGGTTTTGATTGTGGTAATCTTTCCTTTCTGTGGGTCTTAGGGAAGTCAGAGCACCCTGAGCTGCATTGCAGAGATAGTTATTTTTGTTTCAGGGAAGAAGCCATCAGCAGATGCTCAGTTACAGACATGTCCAGGGGCTAATCACGGCTCAGAGGTCAGATTTTATTTGGCCCTCGGCTCCTAACAGATGAGGTTGGGCAGGAGTCTCCGTGGACTATGATGTTTGCAGACGACTTTGTGATCTGTAGTGAGAGTAGGCAGCAATTGGAAGAGAGCCTGGAGAGGTGGAGGTATGCACTGGAGAGAAGAAGAATAAAAGTCAGTAGACAGAATACTTGTGTGAATGAGAGTGAAGCAGGTGAAGATGCAAGGAGCAGAGGTAGTGAAGGTGCATGAGTTTCAATATATGTGATCAAACATTCAAAGAAACAGACAGTACACAAGAGAGGTGAAGAAGAGAGTGCAGGCAGGGTGGAGTGGGAGAGACGAGTGTCAGGGGTGCTTTGTGATAGAAGGATAGCAGCAAGAGTGAAAAGGAAGGCTTACAAGTCTGTAGTGAGACCCAGTCTGATGTATTGTTTGGAGCTAGTGGCACTGACAAAAAGACAGAAGGTGGAGCTGGAGGTGGCAGAATTGAAGATGCTGAGATTTTCAATGAGCGTGATCGGGATGGACATGGTTAGAAATGAGTGCATCAGAGGGACAGCCTGGGTTGAGCAGTTTGGAAATAAAGTCAGAGAGGCAAAGCTGAGATGGTTTGGACATGTGCAAAGGAGGGATAGTGGATATATTGGACCAAGGATGTTGAAGACGGCGCTGCCAGGCAGGAGGACAAAAGAAAGCTGTTGCTAATCCAATCATGGACTGGTCTCCCCAGAGCCCGGACCTCAACATTACTGAATCAGTGTGAGACCACCGCAACAGTGACAAGAACAAAAGGCAGCCCACATCTATGAAAGGCTTTGGAATTTCCTTCAGAAGGTCTAGAGAACTATTTCTGAAGATTGTTTAAATAAATAACAAGAAGGCCTGCTTAAGAGAGTTTAGGCACTGTTGAAGAATATAGGTGGTCATACCAAAAATTGACATTCAAGCTGGTTAGATTTGTACAAACTCTGTTTTTGCCTTATGTACTGTATTTCCATTTATGTTTGCATGTTTAAGTAAATCGTTGCACCTATTTCCCATTTTCCTAGCAAAATATAAAGAACTGAGGGGAGGCTCAAGACTTTAGCGCTGTACTGCGTCTTCTGAAAGGTTGCTGACTCCATCCCTGGCTGCTCCAGTCTACATGTCAAAGTGTCCTTGGGGAAGACACTGAACCCCAGTTTCTCCTGATACATCCATCAGGATGTGCGTGATAGTTAAATGCACTCAAAGGCAAAGAATAAAAGTGCTGTATGAATGGGTGAATTAGAGTGCTCAGTTAGAGTAGAAAAGTACAATATTAATATCAGTCTGTTACTGTATCTGCAAAAACTAGAATAATATGAGGGCTTTATTGTCTGGAAGCAGGCGAAAGTAATTATTTTAATACATCAGCTTCATTCACTCCTGTCCACTGAGGGCTATATGCTGAAATTCACCCTATTATTACAATGGGAATAAACAAGAACAAAAAAAATTACAATGGGAATAAAAGAAAGTGCCATTGCTTCCCTAGATCGGCTCTGGTGTCTAATACTTCGTACGGTAGCCCAGGGAGGCCAAGCAAGTCAATAACCTTTGCTATTTCACGCCCCCTGGCGACCATTGCCTGCGCTACTGCGGCAAATCTGATTAAGCACTGAGTGAGGAATGTGGCTTTCCCCTTGCATGATACATTGTGCTCGGACACATATTTTACAAAAAAAAAAGATTAATCATTTGAATTAAAGGACAGTGTTGTGTGTGATGGGGTGTGTTTGAAAGGCGGCCTCCGCGGTAAAATTCATTCGGATGCCTGGTGACGTATCCGCTGCTCCGCCGTCCGCTCTGGAGGTTGTCAGCTTCATCGGCAAAACCGTTGGCGCAGGCGCGGCACTGACAGCTGCTGTCTACTTACTCCGCAAAGTCTGCTTAATAATGGCCTGGAAATCTGGAGGAGCCAGCCACGCAGAGCTTGTCAGCAACCTCCGCAGTAAGTCTACACGCTTTGCTAAAGCGGCGAGCACCGACGCCTTCCGCGGACGCGCCGCCCGAAGGCGGGTTAGTTTGGGCGGCTGAGGTTAGCACAGGAGCGGGCTGGTTGCTAAGCTATGTGGTATGTTGTTGACCTAGCGGCACCTCTCTCCACCCCTTTCCCGATCCACGTTTGTGCCTCGGTGGGGCAGATGCCTGTCTCCGCGCGGTTGCAAATAACGACGCTGCCTGTTAAGGCTGCAAGGACCTCTTGTTTGCTTGCAGTCAGTAAACATTTGTGCAGCTGCAGGTTTTCTGTGAGGTTAGCTTAGCCTGCTAGCTCTATGTGCGTCATTTAGGACGCCGTAGCAAAACTAGCTGAGTGTGCCCTGCCCACATCCACTGATGGCTGTCCGCGTATCGTTCTATGTTAACGTGAATGGCAGTGACAGCTGGAAATGTAAAGGTGCTGTGTCACAGCTCCGCTGGGAGCAGTGACTCAGATTTCTAACGGCTGCTACTATGATAGATCCCCATCAATCCCACATGGCTTAATCATGCTGTATGGTCATAGTATGAAACTTATAGTCATGGACAGGCCGCTGAACAGATAAATGAGTTTTACTTTGATGATATCTGCGCGCATGAGAGTCCACTTTCAATATTAGGCATCTACCAGGGCTATTTATATTCTTTGCAGACCAGCATATCATTGCAAGCTGCAAGCATTTGGCCGAAAGCTGTTTGGTGTTGGAGGGGTGAAAGATACACTTTACTGGCCTAGCAGGGAATATTTCTTTCACAGAAAAGTAAGCCAGGGGTTTACTGGCTCCAAATTCATCTTTAGGAGTGACCATGCTTGGAAGAAAATCTGCCTTTTTTTTGGTTATTTTTTGGCCCTTTGCTTTGTATGGACACAAGTATTCCGTCACCTGCACATGACACCTGCAGGAGCTTTTATGACATCTCATTCTGAATCCATAGGCATTAATATGAAGTTGGTCCGCCTTTGCAGCTATAACTGCTTCCACTCTTCTGGGAAGGCTTTCTACAAAATATCGGAGGGTGTCCGAGGGATTTTTCATCTAGAAGAGCATTTGTGAGGTCAGGCACTGATGTTTGATTAGAGGGCCTGGCTTGGAATCTGTTCTAGTTTATCCTAAAGGTCTTCAGTGGGGTTGAAGTCAGGGCTTTCTGTAGGACAGTCAAGTTCTTCCTCCACGCCAAACTCATCTAACCATGCCTTTATTGACTTTGCTTTGTGCACTGGTGCACAGTCATGCTGGATCAGTAAAAGGCCTTTTTAATTTGTTCCCACAAAAAATTGTCCAAAATGTCTTGGTAAGCTGAGTCATTCAGATTTCCCTACACCCATCCCCATAACATTATCCCTTCCTCAAATTTTACACGTGGAGTTTAAGGGGAATGTGTAAACCACAACACTACTGGGAACTTCTGCGTCACCTTACTTAACTGAAGTCTGTATGTTGACTTGTTATTTTGGGGCATTTCATTCGCCTGATGAAAGGTCCCTGGTTTGATTCCAGGTCAGGACACGAGGGAGCAGCCAAAAGAACATTTTTCATGAACAAAAATGTTTTTTATGCTACAAAAGAATCAAATTCAAAACAGAATACTTTAGTAATCCCTGGGGGGAAATTGTATTTTGTTACAGATGCTCAGCCATATCTAAATAAAGATAACTTTGAAAGGCGGTAGATATAAATATGACAGGTAAGAAATATGATAAAAAAATAAACCTGTCTGCATGACTTGCCATATGTGGCATAAATGACTCTAAAGTTAAACACTGTGTGTATATATGTAAAATGAGTATTTACAAAAAAAGAAATGAAACCCTACTTTAAAAAAGCAAATAAATATTTTTTTGCAATCCTTTTTTTTTCTGCAGAGAAAAATTTTTTGCCTACGGGAGGAAGTTTAAACCAGCTCCTTATAATGATAATTAAACACTGGAAGGACAAGTCAGTTTGCTTTTTATAAAGGACTCCTTTAATTAAATTCTTTACTGATTCCTGTCATTAGACAAGAGTTATTTATATTACTTGTAAAAAAACAAATCAAGTTAAATCTTTTCTTACTTTGCCACTAGAGAGTGCAAGCTGAAGCCAGTTTAGTGTAATATTTGACCAGCATTATGTGGTCATTACTCCATTCACTTTACAGCACACTCACCCATTTAGACACACAAATGGCTTAACGTTAACCTCAAGTTTACACAAGCTACATTTAAACAGGTCGCACACAGGATGCATGCTAATTCACGAGGTTCTCATTGTTTCTGTTGTCCTGGTCAGTGCTCAGCACCGGTCAGCTTAGTCAGAAAAAGTAGGTGTTTGTTCAGTGCCTCATTTGTTTTTAAAGTTGACCACCTAGTTGTGTGCTGCAGGAAATGGAAAATATGTCTCTTATTTAGTCAAGTCAGTTTGCTTGTATAGTAGATTTAAACACAACAGACACTGACTGAAATGCTGCACAGCAATTAAGATCATCATCAAACTGTGAGGAAAAGTAAAAGGATGAAGCCTAATAATACTAATAAAAGTAATAATGTAAAGTTATAACCAACAGTACTAAAATAATAAAAAAATAAAAATAAAGTAGTAATATAGTTAATACTTTATTCACCCAGTGGGTTTTAATTCCAGAAATTGTGTGTAGTTTAGGTGGACGCAACTGTTTGAAATGAGTCGGTAGGGGTCATTTTGATTTTAGATCTTACTTGTCGATACTCGTCTGGCAGTGTGTGTGGTTTATGTGTAATGTATCCTAAAGTGGCTCATAGCACTGAGGGGGAAAGGAGTCAGTCATGACAGCAGGGCCGGCTGTCGTTGGCTTTTCCTGCCTTTGGCACTCACTGCAAAAGGAACCTGTTGGGATGGATTATTGTGAAGATACTTCTTTAGGAGGCTTTTTTTGGTTTCTCCCATGATATGTCTGTAAGCTTTGGAGTTTTTCTGCTATGCAGATGTGTGGTCAGCATCTGTGGGTCAGAGCTTGTATTTATTTCAGACATATTTTCATACTTATCTTTTTAGTTTTCCTGCATATACATAGTAATTTTTCTCTTGTTAGAATAGCCTCTCAAGTATTCAGTTCAAGTCATTTCAATTTATATACAAGACCTTCAATTTTAGAGAGAAACCCCCAGTGATCAGACGATCTGCTATGAGCAAGGAGGGTGAGGGTGGGGAAGAAGAACTCCCTTTTAACAGGAAGAGACCTTCAGCAAAATCAGACTAGGGGAGGGGCAGCCATGTGCAGTGACCAGTTGGAGGGTAAAGGGGAAGAAAAGTGGAAAAAAAGGAGCACAAAGATAGATGAGGACAAAAACAAACTACTGGAGAGACAAGACAAAAGTAAATGTCATGCAGAATGAAGAAGAAATGCTTAGTGCATCATGGGATAGCCCCCATCAGCCTGAGCCTATCAGAGCATAACTAAGGGATGGTTCAGGGTCACTCGGATCCAGCCCTAACTGAAATTTTTATCAAAAAAGAAAGGTTTAGGCCAAATCTTAAAAGTAGAGAGGGTGTCTGTCTCCTGAAACCAAACTGGGAGTTAGTTTCACAGGAGAGGGGCCTGATTGCCGAAGGCGCTGCCTCCTATTCTGCTTTTAGAAACTTGAGGAACCACAAGTAAGCCTGCAGTCTAAGCGCGAAGTGCTTTCTGGGGATAATATGATACTACGAGGTCTTTAAGATATGATGAGGCCCGATCAAGCCCAGAAATAGAACCTAATATAAGAAATACAGTACGTCACTTTCTAGTCTCAGTCCGCCACGATGTACCATTATGTATATAAATCACTCTAAATGAAGTTTTAGTTCTCCGTATCGACTTGTTAGTTGAATTTCACTTTTAAAAAACGTCAGCATGATAGCATCATCACTTTCATTTAACCCTGTTTCGCTCTTTGTTTTTCCCCTGGTCATCCATGCCTGTCTGCAGTGACTTTATATCACACAGTGTGAGAACCAGCTGCTAGAATGTCTGTTTTTGGTTAAACAGATGCAGCAGGGTAAACCTTCACATTGCACAGTTCATCACATAAACAATAATTTTTGCCTCAAAGCAGTCCTGATTAGAAAATGTCTCCCACAATGGCCTCAGACACCATGAGATACAGGATGCATGTCTTTCTGTAGACAAGCTAATGCCAGGTATTAGGGCTGTGCAACTAATCCAATGTTAAATTAAATAAAAATTTTAGTTTCCCATTATTTATTATTGTGTTGCATTCTGTTTGACGATAATTCATCCTTTTCCTTCCATCTTCATAAAAGTCTGAATTCACTCCTGAATTCCTGTCAGGCTGTGACAGGCTTACTTCATTTCACATTTAATTTAATTTAATTTACTCAAGAATAAAATACATTTGTTTATCTAAAGGCAAGAAATAAAAGGAAAATACTCAGATTTCCTTAACTGCAGTACCATGTGAAAATCTCTAGCCAGTCTTCGTTTTCTTATACGTTGCTAGGAAAATGGGAAATAAGTTTTTGAAACATGCACAGACATAAATGGAAATGCAGCACATAGTGCAACAACAGTTTGTACAATTCAAACCAGCTTGAAAGTCAATGTTTGGTATGACCACTTTTATTCTTCAGCACAGCCGGGAAAGCCCAGAGGGTGTGTAATGTTGTGTTGTAATGGGATTTTTCTGAAAAATTAATTTGAAAAATTTACTATAATGGGTAAAATAATAAGACAAGATTGCATATTAAAATACAGATTATTTCAAATCCAGTCATTTCTTAAAGCAACCCTGCTCATTGAGTTGGAAACTAATTGTATGCTGCTGTAACAGTTGTAGTTATTTGTTACATGCCTGAATTTTCTCTCTTGTTATGTCTGTGGGCTTTTATATATTTTGTGTCTATTTGATTCTGCTGCAGGATTATGTAATATAACTCTGCCTTGTTCTTTGTGCATCCTCAGAAAATGGCATTATTAAATCTGACAAGGTCTATGAAGTCATGTTGGCCACAGACCGAGCACATTTCTCTAGATGTAATCCTTACATGGACTCGCCACAGTCAATAGGTACGTCTACTCGTGTAATCGCACATCCATCACCACACAGAGACCTGAGATTTCCAACTAACCAAACCTTCTTCCTCTCTTTTAACCAAAAAGGCTATCAAGCGACTATCAGCGCCCCACACATGGTATGGCTTTAAAGACTTTCAAACATTTCTGCTCCCTGTATATCACAGCTTTGAATGTTTTTTTGTGAAGCTTGGCCCCATTCAGTCATTCTTAATAATCTATTTTTAGTAGGTACCAATGGCAGTTAACCAAACCTTTGCGTATTTGTCCTCTTTGATGGCTCATGCTTGAATCTAGTATTTGTTGGTAGAAAATTAAAGTGTAACATGTTTTTACCTGTAGTCTGTCTTATATATACTAGAAGAAGTGGCTCCTCATGTTAAACATGACCAGAGTTTCAAATAATGAGGTTAGAGTATGTACAAGTAAAATAAACGTGATATATGGGTAAAATGGGGACAGTCAGCTGACACGCATATAAAATAAAAATGTTCCTATGGCTAGTTTTGG
Organism: Etroplus canarensis; assembly: GCA_015106775.1. Lineage (NCBI taxonomy): Eukaryota > Metazoa > Chordata > Actinopteri > Cichliformes > Cichlidae > Etroplus > Etroplus canarensis. Next base: position 19,111 of record VUQH01031721.1, read on the forward strand.
CACCTGGGGATTGGACTGCTGGGGCCTCTGCTCCTGACCACTGTCCAGTCCACATAACTGAATGCCTACAGCCCCTCCTGTGGGTGGTGAGCCAAGGGCGGGGCCCTGGGAATCCTGTCCCGAGCAGGGTAACCTCAGAGTGGTTTTCTGGATCATTTTAGTCTGGCCCCTCACTCAGGACCACTTTGCCTTGGAAGATCTTACCAGGGGTAAATTACCCCTGTTGCTCCTTGCTTGGGCACACAAATCCCTCCACAACAGTATCCAAACCTTACAAATCCTGGACACTTCTGAGATGAGGTGCTTTTAACATGTCTTACCAGGAGAAGACCTAGGACATGTTGGAGAGATTATGTGTCTTGGCTGGCTTGGGAATCCATCGATAAACTCCAGAAGAGCTGGAGGAATTGAGGGTCTGGTGGGCACCTCTGCTTAAACTGCTGCCGCTGAGAACCTGACCCAGATAAATGGCAGAAAATGGATGGAGAAAAAAAATGTAAAATGCCAGAAAGGGACTACATATGCAAAAATGAAACTACACAATGTACAAATAATATAAAGAGATACAAAAGACAAATACAAACATTACATCATACTTGGTTAAAAGTGATCATAGATCTGGTTTAATAATGTTACTGTGGCTTGAGATGTGCCTTAAAAGTTGGATATGTAGAGCATTGGCAAGTTATTCCAGTATCGACTTACCTTTAGTAAAGGCACAGTTTAATAAAGGGTCCAAATAAGCCGCCTCTTTGTCCCCTCTACTGGTGGCTCTCGTGCCAAGCCCACTGCCAGTCCTTTGTTTAATATTAAAAGTTAAGTCACTGCTAATCAGGTGACTTCCCATCCCTTGTTTCCTTACTGGCAGGCTCAGCAAATCGCTGTTGTCCCTTTATATAATTCAGCTGCTCCTAAGAAAGTCTGACGCATTCCTCGCTCCATCTTTGTGGGC
>VUQH01031722.1:0-25188 GCA_015106775.1 Etroplus canarensis
CACCATATATCTTTCTTTCTATTTTTTTTTTTTTACCCAGCATTCACAGGAACAGCTCTTACGGTCAGTTGAGCACAAACAGGAAGAGAAGGAATAAACAGTGGCAATGGAGGAACAAATCAAATGGCAGGGTCAGACAGGCCAGGCCACATGGGTCACCGTGGAGTGAAGTGGCTTTTATCTTATCCTGCAAATATATAAATACATCGTGACCGACATGCATTTAAAAAAAAAAACAAAACTTCAAACATCTGCCATTCATTGAGGGAGGAGGATTCATCAGGAAGCAGCATCATTTCAGGCATTTCTCTTGGATCTTTTTAATAACTAATAAATGCTGATATTAATTTATAACTGAATAATGCTGAGGATATAGTCACATGGCTGTGTGCAACAGTTTAAAAAAGGGCTAATTTGTGCTTCTAAACAGTGCGTAAACCTCATTAAATGTATCACCTCTACTACTGAGAAATGATTAGTGTTAAGCAGGGGCAAAAAGAGGAACTACAGTATGTGTTGGTTTCGACCACTGAATGAACCGCAGAGTGGATGGAGCTTCCTCCATGTTTAATATCCTTTTGCTGGGGAACTTTTAAGCGATCGGTTTTGCACAGGATTACCACGGCAGAGCCCACGCTCAAAATACTCACAGGTTTCAGAACCACAAGTGCTCATTCACAGTAGTAGCATGTGTAAGGTAGACAGAGGGAGCGAAAAGAGGATGATTAGGTAGTCTTTGCCACAGGAAGAAAGTGGAAAGGTATCACTACATGCACTCCAAGATATAATGCGTGTTTCATCTATACCCATTCAGCCAAATTATTTTTCCGTTGACCTAAAGTTCTGGATAACAAGATTTTCCCACCTCTCAGGACTCCCAAGCCTCCCCGCCACAAAAACGTCGTTAAAATGTTGCACCCTGTTCACCTTGTCGCTCTCAGCCTTCCACAAAATCTACAAGCGGCATCTTCTTCACGTTAACACGCTTAGAGTGGTTAGAGTTGCGTCAGTACTCTTCACTTGCGTGATATTTTATTCTGTGCATGCAGAGCAAGTTCATGACGCGTTGGTTTTAATGCAACCCAGAAACAAAACGTATGTGTGTGGTGTCTGACATTCAAAAGGAGGCAGATCAAAACAATAAAAATAAAGCAATAGGCGAAAGATGAAAAATGTATTTTTTCAAAATACATTTTCGTCGTTCAAAAAGAAATGAAAAGAATTCAGTTGTGAGGTGCGAGGAACGCGGAAGCATGACACGTCAAAAGTTAATATAACCTATTTCCATTGTAAAGCTGAACAACTGCGTTTATGCTACCTGTATCACACATGTGAAAAAAGACATGGTAAATCTAGACTTGGTAAAACAACGATAATAGCTGCTTTTTGCCATACTTTTACTTTTTAAAGTCCTTCACCAACTTCATAATACTGGCACAAACAATCTGTGATAATGGGATGCGGGAGTTAAAAAGGAGTTATTCAGTTTCATCGTATGATACAGCAAACTTCTGCAGTCTCGCAGGATCCATTCCTATACAACGTTGTTGAAACGTCATCTTTGGCTAAACAGATCCGGAGATCCGACTACACCGGAGTTGTAGACCGTTACAAACCGTTTCCAATATCGAAATATATTTGCACAAGTGGAATGCCTGCTTCCCGCCAGAAAAGGCCATACAGGAGTCAGGTATTTGGCATCATTTGTTCCTGAGCTGCTGTGACCAATCGGAAGATTTGCTTCTGTGTTTTAATAGTGAGGTCAAGGGGGCATGTGGAATGAGAATGGAAATGGTGAGTGTATGCATGTGTGTATAGAGGGATTGAGGAGAGCTTTGCCCCGTGGTGGGACCCCGCGGCCTCTGGCTGACCTTTTTCTCTCTGGTGTCGGGCTGTGGATGTCTGCCAAGGGTGAGTGGAGGTGCAGAGACTGGCTCAGGTGAGAATGAAGAACTCTCTGTGATCTCATCTCCTCTGTCCTCCGTCATCGTCGTCATCCCCGTCCCAAACCACTTATTTCTGCCCTCTCTTTCGGTCTGTCTCTCTTCCTGCGTCTGCCTCTCGTCTTTCAGGTGAGGATGATGACAGATTTGGGGGCGTAATCGGCTCTCAGGAACAGTCCGTCTTCATTCAGGCTGTCACCCTCAGCAGAGGTCAGGTCAAATTTGGGGTCAGAATTTTGTGACTTTGAAATACACTACTCATCAAAAGATTTATATTTTAAAATGCAAACTTGGCTACTTGAAGTCAAAATGTGACATAATAACAGGGGCATTTGAATGAATTTAGAAATTTCAAAGCAAGGAGAGAAAAAAAAAACCCAACAGAATTTCCCACAATGCTAAAAATGATCACACAACAGGAAGCAGAGACGTATTTGTGCAGGATGTGTCGATTGTTCGCTGACACCTTTTCTTTACATGGTTAGTGTAAAATGTTTCATCTCTTGGTTTAGGTTTGTTCTAGTTTCTGAGCGCATGCAATTACAGTTTTGTATTAGTAATATTGGTTTAAAATAGGGACAAATCTGTGTCAGTGTGGTCTCATGTGGAGGAGCAGGTCGTGTGTTGTGGGCTAATGATTCTACTTCTGTCCCACAGATCAAACCAAAACCTGCTAAATGATGCTTTTTGTATGAAGCAACGTCTACTAAGCCCGACAGAGTATGTATTTGGTCAAAGAATTGAATTGAAAAAAGAAATGTGGCATATACCACACTCTCTACATTGTGTTATACAAAGCCGAAATTTGCATTGGCACAAAAATGTATGTCAGACAGCCTCTGAAAGAGGCTGTGTTCACCTTTTTCCACACGAGAAGTCCATGATACTTGCCTGATGCAGGCTGCTTTGTAAAATTTGCTTCACCACTTTGTGTTGTCCATGCAAATTCATGCCCCTAAAAGGACACTAAAATAGGTGTGTGTGTGCGTGTGTAATAGCAAGGCAGTTGTTTCAAACTTAGACTGTGGAGCCAATCTGTTTAAAGCCAATAAGATCTTTTCAAAATTCCACTGAGAAATGGTCAAAGATGCTGACTAATGAAATGTATTTTATGGAATGGAGAACAAAAAAAAAGTTTTAAAAAAGTATAACAAGAGCATACCATTAAACTCCAATGAAGATTTAGAACAAGCTGATAAAATGCACTCTCTGGTAACTTTATTACATATACCTTGCTAGTATCAGGTTGAACCCACTTTTGCCTTTTGAACTGCCTTAATTCTTCACGGCATTGATTCAAAAAGGGGCTGGAAACATTCCTCACAGATGTCAGTCTGCATTGACATGATAGCATCACACAGTTGCTGGAAAATTGTCATCTGAACATCCATGATGCCAATCTCCCATTCCACCACTGTGGTGGAATGGGAGATTGGCATCATGTTCTATTGTGTTCTATTGTATTGAGATCTAGTGACTGTGGAGGCCATGTGAGTAGAGTGAACTCATTGTCATGTTCAAGAAACCAGTTTGAGCTGATTTGACTTTTGTGACGTAGTGCGTTATCCTGCTGGAAGAAGCCGTCAGAAGATGGGTACACAAAGGTCATAAAGAATCAGATATGTTCAGCAACAATACTCAGGTAGGATGTGGCGTTAAAATAATGCTCAGTTTGTGCTTATAGGCCCAAAGTGCGTTGAGAAAATATTCCCCACACATCACACCACTATCCACCTCAACTGTTGCCACGAGGCAGGATAGATAGACGCGTTCACATTGTTTATGCTAAATTCTAACCCTACCATCCAAGTGTCGCAGCAGAAATCAAGACTAATCAGATCAGACAATTTTTTCCAGTCTTCTATTGTCCATTTTTGGTGAGCACATGTGAATTACAGCTTCAGGTTCCTATTCTTAGCTGACAGGGATAGCACCCGGTGTGGTCTTCTGCTGCCTGGAGAACTGCCACTCTCTGGATATTTTCCACTTTCAACCAAACATTTAGTCATCTAGATTCACCATGTATTACTCTCTTATATATCTATTGAGGGGACTGTCAGAAATTTAGTCAAAAATATCGGGAAGTAGACTTTTGTATGAAGAGGAAGATGAGGCAATAAATAACACTTTCGTTTGCTTACCAGCACCCCTGAAGCTCATTATTAGCTTGCTCTAATTTTTTTGCTTGCCTTGTACAAAAACTTTGAGCCGTTGGGTTGTTTCTGCTATAGCTTAACTTTTAATAGACATGCTCTCGGCTGTAAACCCAGTAAATGAACAGTCATGTGAAAAAACGTTTTCAGAGGACTGTATGCAGTCCTGTGGAAAACTAAGTACACCCTTACTATTTCCATAGGAATTAAGAGGGAAAGGAGCAGCCAGGTGCTTCTAATCAAATGAACTTGATCAACTGATCATCAGTCAGGGTGAGCACCTCTATAAAAGCAGAAGTTTTGGCAAATTTGCCCCAAGGTCAGTTCGTGCAATGCTCAGGGACACAGCTAAAAACCCAAAAACCACATCTCAGTGTCTACAGGCCTCAGTTAGCATATTAAATGGTTAAGTTCATGACAGAACAATTAGGAAAATACTGAACAAGTATGGTTTGTTTGGAAGGGTTGCCAGGAGGAAGCCTCTTGTCTCTAAAATGAACATGGCAGCACAGCTTAGGTTTGCAAAGTTGGGTCTGATCAACCCACAAGACTTCTGTAACAATGTCCTTTGGACAGATGAAACCAGCGTGGAGATGTTTTCCCACAATGCACAGTGCCATGTTCGTCGAAAACCAAACACAGCATATCAACACAAACACTGCATACTAACTATCAAGCATATGGTGGTATGGGGAGTGTGTGATTTTGGCTTGTTTTGCAATCACAGAACCTGGGCGACTTGCTGTCATTGAACTGACCATGAACTCTGTAAGCCAAAGTACTGTAGAGTCAAATATGAGGCCATCTGTCTGACAGCTAAAGCTTGTTCAAAATTTGGTCATGCTACAGGACAATAATCCCAAGCACACCAGCAGATCTACACCAGAATGGCCGAAATAGAAAAGAATCGAGGTGTTGCAATGGCCTAGTCAAAGCCCAGACCTCAACCCCACTGAAATGCTGTGGCGGGAGAGAGCTGTGCATGAATAAATTACTGCAAATCACAATGAACTGAAGCAATGCTGTAAAGAAGAGCGGGCCAAAAATTCCTTCAGAACGATGTGAGAGACTGATAAAGATATACAGACAAGGATCACTTCAGGTTACTGCTGCTAAAGGTGGTTCTACAAGCTACTGAATCGTGGGGTGTACTTCATTTTTCACATGACTGCATGGAATCCTGTGAAAACTTTCTTTTCACAAAGTACTTCCCACTTTGTACCAAGAAATGGAAAACAAATGGCATACATTTGAATGTTTTTGATAGTACAGTGTACACTATATAGTTACAGGACTAATGCATGCATTTTAATGGTGTAGTGTTATCTGAAATTGGACATGTCCAGGTGTGCACTCACAGGAAATGTTTGCTACATACACTAAAGCATTCAAGTGGTCAGAATAGCATGCATAAACACCAGAGAATGCCACGAAACATGTAACAGGGACTGCGACAGTCTGAAAATAGTTGGTGGTCCTCTTATGCTACATAGTGAGAAATTTTCCTCAAATGCAAAAATTAAGAGCACACTATTAAAGCTATGAGGCTATTTTAAAGATTTCCAAGTAGAGGTTTTGCTGTGGTGCATTGGAAAATAAAAACTACTTTGATTTGTGATAAATATGTTACAGCTTCACTTGTTATCACAATAAACCAGTCTAATTTTAAGCTTCACAATGAGCTTACATTGACACTGATCTTATGTATTGTCACCCGTTGCATCTTTGATTGCCTGTGATAGCACTTTGATACGCATGTGTCATTTAAAAAACTGTGACAGGATTTGAATAGTCATTTTTGAAAGTAAATGGCTCTAGTTCTTATCCTTTTTTTTTTTTTTTTGTTTCGAAAGACCTAGAGCCCGAAAAATGAGGGATGAGCTTCTGGGGCATTGTGGGAGTTCTCTCACTTGTTCGAGACCCCCTCACCACTTTCAAAAGAGCAACCTCGTGTTGTATTGTCTCCTTAACAATCGTAAATTTGAACCATAATCTCCCGTCACAACATAGGAGATAAAAGATAATTATCTCTTTTACTGAGGTACCCTGGGGCTTCTTGGACGGCCTAGCAGACAACATGCCTAAACCCCCCATCCCACACACACACACACACACATACAAACAGAGGCACTCACTCTCTCCCTTGCACACATTTGCAACAGGCTGGGAAGCCTGCTGCTGCTATGTAGAGATACATCATCAGATGAGTGTAAACAGGCATTTAAGTGAATGTGCAAATATTCCAAACCTTTTCTATAGTTCTGCATAAACTGATTTCTGTTTGATTCATGCAAAAAACAGAGAGTTTTTTCAAGTGTCAGATTCAAAAAATGACTGGTGGGGGTGGCAAAAAGTTCACAGGTTCACTTAGGGAGCACCTTCGAGGTAAAGGGCAATCAGTCTGTGACAGACAGAGTAAGAGGGGATGAATGATGACTTGAGAGGGTTGAGAAGAATCTGAGGTGAAGTGTTTTAGGGAAATGTTGAAGTATGTATTAAGGACTTGGGTTAGGGGAATGTTAAATGTGAAATGTGGTAGCAGAAAGCGCAGCAAATTATCTCACATGTGCAAAACACATTATTTAATACTTATTCTCTGCAGATTTACACACAACTTTGCTTCTAAAAATATGCATTAAATACAATTAAAGCCTTTATTTAATGCTTTCACAGATGAATAAAAGAAAAAATATATAAACCAAATTCACATATGCACCCTTTGTCCTTTTTTTGCTCCCTTTTCCAGTCAGATCTGTCCAAAGGACGTTGTTCCAGAAGTCTTGTGGTTTGTACAGTTGCAGCTTTGCAAAGGTAAGCTGTATTGCCATGGTCCTCTTCAAGACGAGGTTTTCTTCTGGCAACTTAACATAACTGACCTACCAACTAAATGACACGCAAGAGTATGGAAGAAGAAGACATACTTTATTTATCCCCTAAAGTTACACATTAACTCTCCACACTCGTGATGATAAACACACATTAACATGCAGTTTTGAATTATAACATGCAACTGATGAGAGGAGAGAGTAAGGGGATACAAGGCAGCCCATTACAGGCGCCAAAGAGAATGTGGCGGTTCGGTGCCTTGCTCAAGGGCACCTTGGCAGTGCTCAAAGGGGTGAGTGAACTCCTCTCCATGCCTCCAGTACACCTCATATGTAAGTCAGTGGTGGAACATGAACTGGCCTCCAACCTCCCTCCTCCAGAGGCAAGATTTGAACCAGCGCCACTTAGCAGCCCTTTTGTTTTCTTCCAAGCTCCAACTCCAGACGAGACCGGGCACGTTAACCTCCACAGGTGAATTTCAAACCAGCACCACTCAGCAGCCTCTAGTTCCCAACCGGTCACCAACAGACTGAGCCACTGCCACCCCACGTCTAGACACAGGCCTGTCTCTCATTAAATACATTTGACAAACTGAAATGAAACAACAAAGATCAACAGCGGAAATTCAGTACAATCAAAGCATCTTGGGTTTTAAAACTACAGGAACTGGTTTCACTTCCCAAATGCTTAAAGATTGTTGTTAAAATAGGAGCTGATGCAAGACTAGCAAACATGACCCTGTCCAAACTTCTTTAGAAGGGGGTTGTAAGCCAAAATTAAATGACCTAGGCTTACTTAATCCTAACTTTAATTTTCTCAAGTTAAAGCATTTAAGATATCACACTGGTTTGTTTAAGAGGAAAACTTTAAAAATATTATAGCCCACACTATGTTTTAAGCTGACAAGTTACTGCCAAAATAAAGATTAATTATAAACAGAAAAAACGACATAAATTTAAAGTGTCTAAAAATTAGCAAATTAGCAAATTTTAAATTCACTGCAGTAAAATCTTTGCTTCATATTATCTTGATTTTCCTAGAACTTTAGCTTGTCTCATCAAAACTTCCTGTTTCTGTAATCCAGTACCAAAATAACTCTCTTTGTCACAGACACCTTTTGCTTTCATGCCAAGAGGTGGACAACAATATTGACTCGACTCCCATCTAACAAATGACGGTTATTACAGCTCGGCATAAAGACTAGAAACCAAGGGAAACAGGTTGTAGGCTCCACCTCTGAAGCTCAACACCTGGAGAAAAAAGTAGTTTAACCAGTACGCTCCAGAGGTGCTGAAATGGGGGATTATGCTCCCTAAGCGAGGTTCACTATTTCACCATCAGGCTTATTTTGCAGAAAGCTTAAGCCTAAATCAAACAGACAATGGATAAAGTCTTCCACAAATCCTTTTGTTTTTAAAGCTTCTGAATTAACAGAGGCGCCTTAAAGATTCATCGTAAATCTTATTTTATTTCTGTGATGTCAACGTTTTCCACTAGGTCTCCCCCTGCGGCATTACTACAGTGTTTTTCCATGTATTCTGTATTCTGTCTACTTCAAGTCTCTGAGGGCATGTTTAACAGCCCCTGGTTGGCCCTGTGTAACGGACCGCCTTCTCTCCCAACCCCCAGGCCAAACTGAACATCACCTGTCAAAAAACCTCTGTGGCAGCAGTGCATTTGCATGGGCCTGCATCCACAAACTGTCACTGGGGTTTACCCAACCCTGTATGAAGCCTTCACTGCTCTTCACAGAGAACAAACACACAGCCAAATCACCTGAGCTGTGCAGCAACCGACTGATAGCTGACTGGCACCTCTTAGCCGCATCACAAATCCACAGAAAAGTAGAGCAGGCAGGTGTTTGTGTTCTGTTCATTTGGCTGCAGTGCCAGGGGACATGCATTAGCTAAGCTGTGTTTGATGACACGATCTTGGCACCATATGCAAAGGTCTGTTTGAAGAGTGCTTGTTGAATACCACTCTGTTTATATCTGGGCCAAGTCATGTGTTAATCACCTTTTAATAAACTGGGTGGTAAGAAGTTGATATCTTAGGACAGATGCTACAGGTCTATATCTATAGTTACCATTTTTGGGGTAGAATTTGCTATTAATTTATTCTAATTCAAAAGTTTTTTATATATTTATTTTTGCATGATTACAAACACAAAAATAAAATGCTCCACTAGTCTACAATAAGGTGTAGGAAAAGGCATCAGCTTCCCGAGGAAGAAACATTCGCTGTACATGAGAGATTTTTAGAGTTCACTGTGGACCATTTCATTTGGAATTATTTTGTACATTGCGTTACATACGATAAGTTTTGCATGTTGTGTTTTGGCTTTCGGCTTCTTAAACTTGAATTATTAGGATGCCAAGGCAGCAGAGCACAGGTACCATTGTGGAAAGCTCAAAGGCAACAAAACAGAAAACGCAGATTTCATGTGTACCACCTCCTGCATGCTCTACACAAGCTCAAGTATTTCCAGAAGTAAGAACCTCCTTCTGCGTTCTACATGTGAGAAAGGGCATCTTTAGATGACAGACCTGGATCTGATTTTCCTGACATTTTCTGTGAATTTTCATGTGCGAAACATCTCTAGAAGACAATAAGGTGAGCTACTGGTCGCAAGCCTTACCCAAATAAGAAAGGAAATGAAATGCCTACAACTCCGCCTCCACCTTAATTCCAATCCCATATGACCTTCAGCTTTGACCCTACCATGTTGTAATTGTTATCAGAACTTCTATCCCTCATAGGTATTAACCAGAAGAAACTTTGCAAAAGATCCAGCAAATGCGTCAGCTCCTGTAGTGGTAAATTTGTGGTCATAAATTTCTTCCACCCATCATACTTTTATAGTCAGCAGTCACACAAATTTTGATAAAGATCTTACAGCTGAGTCGGCACCTACAGAAATTACATTCTCATGGCAATTGCATTTTACCTTGACCTTTGACATTTCTTTCACCTATCATAGTGATTAACCTTACAAATAATATAGGATCCAGCAGCCCAGTCTACTCCTATGCTGGTAATGAGATTATGGTCATCCACCGCATGTGACCTTGACCTTTGACTCCTTGATGTCAATTGTAGAAATTCTTCTACAAATCATAGTGATCAACCATACTCAAACTGGCAAATATCCAGGAACCCAATCGCCACCTATGGTGGTAGTAAGATTATTATTGACCATATTGACCAGTGACACTGACCATTTTGGTAAAGATCCAGCAAACAAGTCAGCTCCTGTAGGGATAACAAGGTTTGTCAAAGATGGATGAACAACCTGAAAACATAATGCTTCCATGGCCGGGTCATAACAAGACTAGCAACTCTGTAATACTGTACTGAGGCACAGCGGTTCTTTGTGTTAAAGCACCACAAAAGCAGGTAAAGTTGTTTCAGAAATCTCTAATAGTTAATTAAGTTAGGCCACAATGTCAAGATCAGTTGATAGTCTTCTATGCATTCTACCAACTGGTGAATCTCATATAGGGTTTTCCATTTAAGCAGCTTTAGTCTGCTGCACATCTGCAAGCCGCTTTGCAACCCACCTACACCCCAGCTACTGCTTCCACATTGCGAAAGGACTTATCAGCATCATATCTGTTGTCAGTGATGCCTCTGTGCTGGAGTTTTGCTGCTTTTCATGTATGCACATGTAGAGACAGGCAGGTCCCAGAACATATCTCAATAGCTACTGTAAATATAGATTACTGCAGATGAAAATAAGTCAGTGATCACTAAACTCAGATTGTTGAATCCTCTGGACACCACGAATAATGATATTAAATGACAGTGGTGACCAAAGATCAATATCAGTTGGATTCATCCTGCAGTGACTGTAGATAACTGTTCCAAATTTCAGAAGCCAGTTTTAACCCCTGGAACTTCTGGCCCAGGACCCCTGCTGTAACAATAAAGTGGTTTCACTGAAATGAATGGGAGTCTGCACTTTTAAATGCAATGCTAATTGGAACAGTTCTGGAGTGAATAAACTCCTAAAACTGCTCATCTTTGAAGATACTGCATAATGGCACAGATGACTGGCCACTGGCAGCTTTAGCGCAAAGTACCAGTTTCACAGTTGACCTTAAAACCCTGTGTAAGGCCAACTCCAGCTGCAACCAGTGAGTATGTGTGTGTGATCATGCATGTCTGGACTGACAACAGTTAGAGTAGCTGCCTTACTAACAAAGAGATTGCTGTGTCGATCAACTGTCCAGAGCCTGGGGCTGTTTACACATGCCATTGTCTCCCTGGGCCAATCAGACAAGCCTTATTAGGTAAATAAGTCTGCTGTGGCCAATCGCTGGCAAGCTTACAGGGATCTGGGCTGGTTATCTGCAGCACCCCAGGAAGTGGGAAAAGTGATGAGGGAAATGACAAAACACATTAGTGCAACCTCCTATCTCCTCCCCTCTGACTATCTACCTCATATCTCATTAGAAGCTTAATTCATGCGGCCGTCTCTGTTCTGATTGGGTAGTCGATATCTCCCTGCTCGCTCATTGTCTGTGGCCGATGGATTTCATAGAGTGGTTTGAGCATTACTGATAATAAATTAAATTTATCTGGAGTAGTGTGAATACCCCCAGTTCTGCAGAAGGCCAGCCCAGCACAGAGGAATGTTTCGCTTGGGGAAATTTTTTAGCTTTGCAAGTGCCAAACTTTGTATTTGCATAAAGTGTTTGCATGTGTTGCTGAGAACTTCCAATATGTGGATTTTCCAAGTTGGCTGATAAACATCAGCTTTTATAAGCTTTTTTTTGGTCAGAAAACTAAATTCAAAAGAAAACAGATAAACAAATGGTTGTCCTGCAGCTCAGCAAACCAATTTAATCTTCATTATGATTCTTCGGCCAAGCTGCAAACCTGTAATTAAAGTGTATGTTTGTTTTCTTTAACTGACTGAACAGATTCTTGATTTTGAGCTCACAAGAGTAAAGATTTTAAACATAAAATTACTAAAAATGTCACTTTATCAAGTAATATTGGTGCTTGCAAGAAATTTCCAGCTGTTTCCTATAGTTTCAGTATAAGCAAATGTCAAACATGTGCAAAGATTACAGTCATTAAGCAAAGGTTTCGCTGATACTATCATCTATCTATCTATCTATCGATCTATCAACGCCTGGTATTGTATGGTGTAAAAAATGGGTTTGCCTTTCAGGACATTTCAGGCAATTTAAATATGCTGAATAATGTATGTACATTTTTTTAAAATCATAGAATTACGTGCAGTATTGTGCAAAAGTCTCACGCGAGCCCACATTTAGTTATATTTTACTAGGAGATAAGTGCAAAGATTTACTGAAACACAGTATGATCACATTTATTCTTCAACACAGCCTGAACTGTCTTAGGCAAGCTATCTTGTAATTTCTTTAAATAGCCTTCAGGAAAAGTTCTCCAGGCTTCTTGAAGGACATTCCAAAGCTCTTCTTTGTATGCTGGCTGCCTTTTGTTCTGCCCTCTCTCAAGATGATACCACACTGCTCCAGTAATGTTGAGATCATGACTGATAGTGCTCCATTCTGTGTTTTTTCCATCCAGGTTGACTTTTACTGCATTAACGGTGTGTTTGGGATTATTTTCATGCTGAAAAATGAAGCTGCATTAGATGCTTCCCAGTATTGCATGGTGGATCAAAATTTTTCCTTTTGATTTTTTTCTGTGTTCATAATTCCATCAGTTTTAGACAAGATCCCCAATACCACTGGCTGAAATGCAACCAAAACCATAACAGAACCATGTTTCACAGACAGGTACAGCCAATCACTGTTGTACCTCTTTCCTGATCTCCTTTATACTTATTGACGATGATTTGAACCAAAAATTTTGATTTGTCACTTCATAAGACCTGTTACCACTAATGTCCCAAAGAAAAAGAAAGGAAAATAATAATCCACCAGCAAAGAAGGGCAAAAGCTTTCTCAACTGATGTTGTCGAGAAGGCAACTTAAATCTTTAAAAAGAAAACTAAGAAGTTACTGAAAACAGAAATAAAAGAAATTTTGGACACAATAAACGGAGTATCTGAAACAGGTTGCACGCAATTTAGCGCATGCGTAACCACCCTTCCACTGAGATCATTTCTAATGAGGCTTCAGCGAACAGATGCTGGAGCAGCTGAAGGGCCAGGTACTACTGGATTTTTTCTGCTGTAGATAGTTTTTAGGCCTGCCACTTCTTCTTTTGTCCTCCATTTGTCCAGTTTCCTCATTGTTGCAAAGGACACACTGCACACCATGCTGATATATGCCAGATTTATGGCTAATGGCTCTTTGGGAAAAGACATGACCAAGATAACTTATTGAAGTTCTAAATGAGCATCGGAATCCGGAAGAAAGCTGATTTAAATGACTTTGAACACCTCATGGTTGTTGGTACCAGACAGGCTGGCCTGAGTTTTTCAGAAACTGATGATCTACTGGGATTTTCCCAAATAACCATCTCTAGGGTTTACAGAGAATGGTTAGAAAGAGAGAAAATTTCCAGTTCTCTGGGGAAAATGGACAGACTGCTTAAATTAAGTAACTACTCGTTACAACCAGGTTATGCAGAAGAACATGTCTGAATATGTAAAACCTTGAAGCAGATGGGCTACAGTGGCTGCATTTAGCTAAGAACAGGAAACTAAGGATACAATTCACTCTGACTCACAAAAATTGCACAACAGAAGATTGGAAAAAATCGTCCAATCTGATGAGTCTTGATTTCTGTTGCATTATTCAGATGGTAGGGTCAGAATCTGGCATAAACAATATAAGCGCATGGATCCATCATGCCTTGGATCAGCAGTTCAGGTGGGTGATGATGGTGTAATGGTGTGAAGAATATTTTCTTAGCACGCTTTGGGCCCCTTAGTACCAACTAGGTGTAATTTACACATCACAGCCTCCCTGAGTATTGTTGCAGATCATGTCTATCTGTTTATGACCACAATGTACCTTTCTTTTTATGGCTGTTTCGAGCAAGATAACAATGTGAAAAAGCCCAGATTATCTCAAACTGGTTTCTTGAACATAACAATATGTTCACTGTACTCAAATGGCCACAGTAACCACAGTTTAATCTGATAGAGCACCTTTGGGATATGGTGGAATGGGAGATTTGCATGATCAAAGTGCCGCTGACAAATCTGCAGCAACTGCGTGATGCTATCATGTCAATATGGACCAAAATCTTTGAGGAATGCTTCCAACATCTTGTTGACTCTTTGCCATGCAGAATACAGGCAATTCTGAACACAAAAAGGGGGCAAACTGAGTCTGGCAAGGTGCACCCAGTGCACCCAGTGGCTGGTGAGTCCTATGTAAATTGGCATGTGAGTGTGACAGAATAGAACTAAAGAAAAGCAGGTTTAAGTAGTAGGTTGATTTCAATTGCATGCATTTTAGAAAGGACAATTTGATTTAAAAAATGTTTTTCCTGAGTCCTTAATTCAGAATTTGTGACTTTCCTTAGCAGATGCTTCCAAAGGGCTACAAGAGGAAAGGAAAAAAGAGCAAAGACTTACTAGAAACAAGAAGTGCTTAATTTTTTTTCAAAGCATACTTTATCAATCCCCAGATGAGGGAAATTACAAATCACAACATACACATTAGTTGTTATGTACACACACTTTTAACACACAACAGAACTAGTGACATGCAGTGTTGAAAGAGGTGATGGAAACAAGGCAACTCATTATATACACCAAGGAGCTCAGTGGGGGTTCGGTGCCTTGCTCAAGGCCACCTCTGCAATGCTGGGGAGGGGGTGAGCTGATGCCTCTCTGACACCCAGTCCACCTCCATATATATAGGTCCAGGACAGGGTCTTGAATTGGTGGTTCCTGTATTGGCCTCCAGGTTGAGGCGGGTCTTGAGCCGGAGGCCTCAGCAACCCTCTGATTCCCAACCAAGTCCTCCGACAGACTGAGCCACTGCCGCCCCCCAGTTTCTTTTCTTTGGTTTGGTGCCACTGATGTGAGGGAAGAGGATGTAAGGGATAGAGAGAGATGGAAGCAGGTGATCTGCTGTGGCGACCCATAACGAGAACAGCTGAAAGAAGAAGAAGAAGCACTGAAATGCAGTGCTCAAAGGAAAATGCCAAGATCTTCTGCAATTAACACGAGGTTTATGTTCCATATAGTGGTTAAAACAGAGTTTTGTAATCAGATGATGCTGTCGATGCAGCAAAAAGAGACACCATATGCCTGAATGAAACTTGCAGCTGCAGATGATCTCACTGATGCAATCTGAACCTCTTACAGTTTGCTATCAGCCACAATAGTGTGGTGAGCAACCATGCTTCTTGTAATGTTCACTGTAAGAGGAAGAGGTTTCACTCTCTTTGCCTGAACATGTCTCCCCTCCCCTTCAACTGTCCCATGTCCCCCAGTCCTTCCAGGCCCCTCTCTGAACCCACAGCCACCCCACCTCCCTCTGGGATCCCTGGGAGTATTTGTACTGGAGGCAGCCAGCGGAGACGGCTGGTGTTTTCACAGCAAAATCTCTTTCCTGAGGTAATGCCTGCCTAAGTTGACCAATGCAGCACGTACAGACCAGTGGCAGCTCTGGCAAGAGGTCATGGATTGTCTGTGATCACATAACCATGGAGCTCTACAGTTTAATGTTTTGCAGGCGATATTTGCACTGTGACTTGATTTTACAAGCATAGCGGCTCAAGTGTATTCACTCTCTGGTAGTGCATGCCAAGACGAAGCTAATATAAGCCCACAACACACCAGGAATTGGAATGAATACAATTACAAAAAGCTTAGTTAAATATAGTTGATTCTTTTTTCTCCTTGTCTCATTTCATTATGGAAAAGGAAAGGTTAATTATTTCTCTAACGAAAATTCCTATATAATTCATAAATGTTTTATGAGCAATTTGCCATTGCCACATTAAAACACCTTGACAAAATAATTTATGGATAAATAGTTCAACGGATTCTTTGGCCTCCTAAAGTGTATTGTTGCCTGAAGCAGCATCTGATATTTCAGTCAGGACCTGTCAGTCCCACCTTTAGCTTTGGCAAGTCACGTTAGCATGTGAGCTTCGAAAAAGATAATTATACTGATGAGAAAATTCAAAAGGTGAAAAGAAGAATGAAGAGAAGAAGAATAAAAAAGATTCTGAGCACTTAGAGTCCAATTCACAAAAACAGTTTTCAGCTTTTAGAACTTTTGATTGACGCAAGAAACTTAAGATCTTAGGAGATAAAATGGTGTACCTGTACTACGTCATGTAAATATGTGATATATACAGTTTGAATGGGTTCCCATTCTACAGATTCAGACACAGCTGTTCTGTTAGATGTCGCTGGCCTCACAGAGATGTGCGCAGAGGTGCCATTTGGCATTGGTTCCATGACGCATTAGCAACATTGGAATCCAGGTAAAAAAGTGGTTATGTGGGTAATGGTGAAGTATGTCACAAATATATTAACCAGGAGACAGTAGTTTGCATCCTGTTTGGGAATTTCTATCTGTTCATTTTCTTCCCCTTATCTAACTGAGGGTAGCAGAAGTCCTGGAGCCTATCCCAGCCGTCAAAGGGCAAGAGGTGGGGTACACCCCGGACAGGTTGCCAGTCTATTGCAGGGCCAACAGATAGAGACAAACAGCAATCGACACTCATATTCACATCTTTATCCAATTTTGAATCACAAATTAATGTAATGAACACATCTCTGGAGAAAGCACAACCTCCTAGAGAGAATCCATGCAGGTACAGGGAGAACATGCAAACGCTACACAAAAAGGCTCCAACTAGCTGGTAGGATTTGAACCCATGACCCACTTGCTGTGGGGCAACAGTGCTAACCACTTACTGATTAGTTTCATCTCCCCTCCCTCCTAACTTTCACTTTTATTCTCTGGTTAGGTGTAAGTATGACAAGTACTTGGTTAGGGTTAGGAAAAGATTGATTATACTGTTATACTGGAAACAGAAATGAACACCTGGACACACCACACCCACTCCTGTTTTACTTCCACACGAAGTCCGCCACCCAGGGCACACATGTAGTTGGTTCATTGTAATGTGAAGTCTCCGTAGTCTCAAAGAAATGGACCCCAACGGACCCTAGTGGACTTGTTGACACCCATTTAAGCCTGCACTTTAAAAAAAAATAATTTTTACGGGCAATGGGTCCTTTACAAATGTCCACAAGTGACAAGTTGGGAATGAGTGATCAATCTCAGAATCAATGACTCTCACTCCAGATGCCAGAGGACACCTTTTTCCATGTTAAGCACAGTGTTTAACACCCTGGGCATGTGCAGGGGCTGGTATTTCACAGAGCTGTTGTTCTTAAGATCCAACTAGATTGCAATGCTTAAATGACACCACAATGAGCATTAAACACATCAGACTGCATTGGGGCATTTAGGGTACTCTTACAATAACGCAGGCAAAGAGTACACTTAAACAAAAGCAACAAAGCTTTTTAAAGACACAAAAACACTCCCATATAGAACAGCTTTAAATTCTTTTCAGAGTTCTTCAAATGTCTGAGGTCTGACTCATCACTGGCGAGGTCCCCGACCCTAATCCCACCTCTAACCCTAGGCAAACAGAGTTTTCACTGACTTGTCCTGGCAATCAGGGAACTAAGAAAAACACATCAAAAACTACTTATTTTTTTTTCCCAAAAAGTTCATTTTTGCCTTTCTCCAAAATATAGGGTTATTGTTGGGGTTAGGGTTACTACCTGTGATGACTTAGACTTCAGATACTTTAAATGTTCCAGTTTCCAAAAGAGCTGTTACAGAATGGTTGGTAGAAGAAAACCTTTTCCAGACACACTGTATAACTGAGGATTGTTTCAAGAGAAAAATGAACCAGAAATACAGTATATCTTCATGTAGGCTGGACTGTGGTACCGTAGCAATGACTAGCACGGTGCTATGTTAAACACATTCATTTAGCTTGGATTAATTTGGTGATGTAGGTCAAAGGTTAATTATAAAGATTTACAAAAATGGGGTTACATATGGCGGAAAATTGAAGTTATTTGTTCATTTAAATCATTGCACATGATGATGTACTTTGTATAGTTACCCAACGTATGTCTTCTTACCTGTGCCAGGTTTTCGTGTATTTTGCAATGTGTTTCTCATCCACCCATTCAAACAATAAATATTTTGGCAGTTAGACTCTGTGCAGCAACATGGCAAAGAGGAGTCTGGATGCTGGTGGTGGAGGTGGAGATGAGCCTGAGTAGGTCTGGAAGAGGATAGGGAGGAGGTAGGTCGCCCAAACGAGTCTGCAAGGCAGAATGACATAAGAGCACTGAGATTTAAAGCATACAGCTGATTGGCTCGCAGATAGTGGGCTAGAAAATGATGGGGCCAGAATGGTGACGACAGAACGGGGTTTGACAGCACAGGAAGGTGGTAGAGAAGACAGGAATAGACTGGCAGCCCAGACACCCATGAAGGGAGGCAGGTGAATGTGTACAGATCTTTCTTGGTGAGCTTACACCGAAGCTTTATTAAGGTAGCACCACCAATTATAGCTTTGGCGACCCAAGCTGCTGCAGGATTTCCAGTTAGAAATGAAAGATTAGGGGTTTTTTTGCAACCTCATGTCTGAAGAGTCTGAGACAGTAGATGAACATGGGGAAGGATGGATTACACCAATGTAGAAGTGTTCAGTGTGGCCTCTAATTTACCTAAGTGCTGTCTAAACAGTGGGGAAGAGATAAGAATGCTGCTAATAGACCTTGACCTCTTGTGACAGTCGCACAAAACAGGCAGACAAAGAGATGGCCATAACTTCTTCTACCTTGAAAGTATCTCCTTGAGGTTTAACAGAAATGAAAACGTGATCTCACTTTGGAGTTACTGTTCATTAGTAAATTTGATTGTGGGTGAGTCAGTGCCCTGAGGTTTCAATGCCTTTGATGATTCACCTGAGTTACCTTGGTGTTGCTTACTGAGTTTAGAAAAATTCTTCCATCGGGGCCTTGCTCACACTATTATGAGGGTGGGTGTGGTTTATACTGTTATAGAAAGATAAACATTTCATCTCACTACTGCTCTAGGCGAGACTCTGGAGCGCTGTGCTTAATGGTGCCTGCGCAAGCAATTTTTAAGCTGCAGAATAAGCAAAGTAAAGACACACAAGGACAGACACACTGTAAATATGCTTAACACCGGCAAGGGAGGCCAATCTGTCAAAAAAGCATTGCAGAGCAACAGCGCAGTGCCAAGTTGCGTAAGAGAAGAGCAGATGAAAAGCGGGAATGCGTCGCTGTCAACACCCGATCCAAACGAGACAGAGTTTGTTTATCTGAACGCCTCCCGATCACCAGCCGTGAACCAGGAAGCAGCAGGTGCCTCGCTCCAACGGCAGGCCCTGTATTGTTGACAGTGGATAAACAGGTTGGGGATGGGATGAGGTAGTATGAGAGGAAAAAGGAAGGGGTTAGTGGGGGTTGGTGTTTTCGCCTAAACATTGGAGGAGGAATTAGCCCTGACTAGTTCAGTGTAAAATTTGAAAGTGTAAGCTATTTGTTGTTCTCCCCCCCAGCTGGCGTTTATTAGTGTTGTCTTATTGCGGCTCTGCTGAACAAACCTGGCCCGTGTTGTCGTCTGGCAGGGGCGACAGTGGGATAAAACAGCCAGTGAGGGGAGATGGCTGGCATTGGGGGAAGGAGAGTCTCCATTGTGTTTCCATTGTAGCTCTGTCACTCTCTGCTGCCCTGGCTTGCTGTCCCCTTTAAGCAGCCCGTCCATGTCAGCAGAAATGAGCTTTCCGTCCCCCCCTTCATCCCTTCCCTTTTCTTTTCTTCCTCTGCTATTCACTCGGCTGTTTCTTCAAATGTCTTTAAAAAACCCGATCACAGAGTCTTAGCACATTAACACATCTGCAGCTTAACCTTGAGAGCTGGCCTGTTGTCACCAAGCGTCGAGAGCAGCGGGACAAACAAAAGTTTGGATTGTCAGATGCATGCATGGGTTCATTTTGGAACAATGTTGCTGTAAATCAACTGGGGGGAAAAGTTATTTTATACAAAACTTTGGCTCAACAGTGGTGGCATTGTTTTATGTAATGGTTCATCAGTGCAGAATGTTGCGGAGCACTCCGGCGGTTTCTCCTGTTCTTACTCATAGTGCCAGATGGAGGGGGAGGTTTGCCTCAGGGCAGGTGAGAAAAGGGGAGATGGAGGTGGGGTAAGATGAGGGGGAGGACTCGGGTGACCAGTTTTACCTGGGACTGACTCAAGCCCGTCCGGACATGCAAGGCTGAGATCAGCCTGAGGGGAAGACAGCGAAAGAGAGGAGGACAGCAAGTGAGTCTTGAGAAAAGTAAAACACCTTTTCATCAACCTTTTTTTCCCCCTTTAACTGACTTGCTCACCTTTATCACATCCATCTCCATCACTCCATGAATTTTCTTCTCCTCCCATTCCTCTCCGAGGTACTTTTTTTTTTTTTTCAACATTCCACGGAGATGAAAATGTTCCTGTAATTGTTGGCTCATGAGAAAGAAAAAGAAAAACTCCCACACACTAAGAGGAGGTGGAGAAATAGCGCCAGGACAAATCAGACCTTTTTAAAAGCATTTTCTTTTCATTGCTTCATCTCATCGTAAAGTCAGGCTGTTTGTTATCATCTCTATTTATCATGCTTGGCAATTAATCAGGTGTTAGAGCAGAGTTTAGCGACAATATCATTCAGTGCAAACTAAATCAAAACCCGATGTGAGCCTGATGTTTTGAGATGTGAACCCTTTCTCAAAACCCATCCAAGGAGAGCTAACCACCATCACCACTGTGCACGCATTGTTTCACACGTTCATGCTACTCAATTTCACTTAAACAGTAAATAGTTAACTATGTGAATGGTGAAAACCATCAAACTTCTTGGGGAAGTTGCAAATAGGATGTCAGGAAGTTTTACAGTAACAAAAGGATGCCAAAACACGTATTGACTGTCCGGTAAAAACTAAATATAATCGAGTGTCTTTTCAAACCATTATGTTGTCAAAGTTACTTGAGCTTTAACTATGTCAGATATTAATGTTTGCAAGATGTGAAGCAAACGGCAAACATTGGGTTACTTGCTTCTTTTGTTCCTATGTTTGTTTAGGTTAAGCAACAGTGTGTAACACTCTGCCTACAGACAAATTCCCCTCTGTAACAATACAGTTTCCATTGCCTTTCATGCAGATTTTTATAGGAACTTGTACTTTTATTGTACTGTTAAAGCAATGGCTTCCAAGTCAGAAAAGCAAACGCCCTCAATAAAATAAAGCAAGCAAATAACTGATTCTGGCTATTACGCCTATAGATAATGCTCCAAGGAGCCCTTCTGTGTCTACTAGCAGGGTCAGTGGGCGGCTATTTTGTCATAGTTTATCTGTTTATTCCTAGTTTTCACATGGAACCTCCACCTAGAGGCACAGAAACCCTTTCTTCTGTTCCCTTTTTGTTCTTCTTCTTTTTTCAGCTGCTCCCATTAGGGGTTGCCACAGCAGATTGTCTACCTCCATCTCACCCTACCCCTTGCATCCTCCTCCCTTACACCAACCCTCTGCATGTCCTCTTGCACTCCATCCATGAACCTTCTCTGTGGTCTTCCTCTCCTCCTCCTGCCTGGCAGCTCCATCTTCGACATCCTTTGTCCAATATATCCACTATGCCTCCTTTGAACATGTCCAAACCATCTCAGCCTTGCTTCTCTGACTTTGTCTCCAGACTTCTCAACTTGCGCTGTCCCTCTGATGCACTTTCTAATCCTGTCCATCCTGGTCACTCCCAGCGAAAACCTCAAGATCTTCAATTCTGCCAAGTTTGTTAAGCAAAAATAATTGCTGTTAAATTTAATGACTCCAACAAGTATGCCACTGCATGAGAACACACCTCTCTTAACCGACCTCTCTTAACCGTATCATTCAATCACAGGGGCCAAATCTTAACAGCCCAGCAGGTTGTTGATGCTTGCTAATTTAAACTGATACTGGAAATAAGATATGATTCACAAGCAAGGACCCCAACCCCTAATGTGTTGGGCCCCTCCCAAATGACTGAACTCCTTCCAGAAGAAACTCATTTCCACCTTTTCATTCTTTTGGTCACTCCATGGGAAGAGTGGAGTGGGAGATTGAGAGATGGATCTATGCAGCATCTGCGCTGAGATGCGTGAAAGCGAAGGCTTTGATTTTCCAGCTGAGTACCTTTCCTCTCCTCACCCATGGTCATGAGCTCTGGTTAGGGACCAACTAAAGTTTTGGTGGTGAAATTGCAGAAAAATGGAGGCGCATTATGTACAGCCATCAGTGCCGCCAATGGTGTCAACCACTTGCACAGGCTTCATTGTGACCTTCACATGGATTCACAACAGAAGTATAAATTAAGCTTTAGTGACATAACTTCCCTGATTGACAGGTGTCCCGACACAGGCAACTGGCAACAATGTCTTCTAAGCATCGTCTTCACCAACTGGAATAACTGGTCCTCTCCATTGTGATTGTGCTGTTGGTGCCTTTTGGAGCATTTTTGATGGGAGGTACAGCCTGTCTAAGCACGGGCTTTCTGGGGAATTAGATGATTCTAGATCACTGCAATGAAACTATTGTAAAAAAGCCAAAATGGCCGTGTTCAATGTGTAACATGTCTTTCAATGCATATGCAATTTGTGCACAGGACATCTGCATTCCCTGTGCCACGTGTGTGTTCTTCAGGCAGAGAAAATGATCCTATCTGAACTTTTCTTCACCCAGACGTTGATGCCTTGTGGCAAGTCTCCTGGTGTAGAGTGAGAAGGCGGAATAAATGAAATATGTGTTAATAATAGATGTCATACAGATACAGTACAAGGAGTTTCCTCAGTGAGAAACCCCAGCAAACCTTTCCTTTTAAGTCATTTTATTTCTGTATTCCTTCCTCTTAAAATCTATTTCCATTGGTCCCTCTCTCTGGTTTATTGCTTTTAAAGCAGTCTGAGACATTCACTACTGCTAAGTCAGTTAAACTGAAAGCTGTCAAAGTTTATGATAATTACAGGAGTGGTAATGGAAACTCTGGAGCAACGCATTTCCTGTAGTTTCTGAATATAACCTATTCCGTCCCTTTCACAGTCCTACACAAACCAAAACAAGAAACCAAAAGTGAATTCAAAAGGAACCAGGTGATGATCTCTGCTTAAAAATATGCAGAATGAGTCAGGTGTGAAAGGCAGTTTTTTTTTTAAACCCAGGTTTCTATAAAAAAAATCCAGTGTGTCATGTGGCAGAATGTATTTTTCAGGAACCAGATTCTCTCAAAATGTGTCCTTTTTCACGCGAAACTTTAAATGCTCCTTTATTCCTAATTTGTAATTTATGATAACAGCTGAGTACAGATCTGCGTAAAAAGTTCTCACATTGCTTTCAGCTTTGCATCACCTTCTGCCCCCTCAGGTGAAAGAGAAAGTAGCTGTTAAATTGTGCCTTTCCGTGGAAGTATTACTCAACCTTGTTCTAAAACCTTAAATATTTTTTTTTTAACGTAAAACCAATTTTAGTTTAGTTTTTCTCAAACATCATACTTTATCTTTTCAAAATGTGTGATTTTTTCTGAAATGTACCCTTCTGCAAATATTTCTTATTGAATACTTTTCAGTCATTTGCCCTGTGGGGCTCTAGCCTGCCTTGCACACACCACTTGTAAAACATATGAGGCTTCTATGGCCATAAGGGGGATGATAATGGGCTCTCAAATCAATGTCAGCGCCTGTTTAGATTTAATTAGTGGCCTTAGAACAGGTTCTCTGTGCGAGTGCATCCACTTAGAGGCCCCTCATTGGATTTTCACGTTCACAATAGAAATACTGAAGCGTCAGTTCTAGTAATCCTATATCTGCACTTGCTGGTCTGTCCCTCGAGGGCAATGCCGTGTAGTGCTCTGTGCGCGCATGTTTTTCATTCATTTGTCATAAAACATATTTGTCGCATTTAAATGTGCCTTAAGTGTGTGTGAGACTGAGCTCGCGCGTCTGCTCGCACAGTGGTTAGATTGATTGAGCAGTGAATTGTGAGTCCCCTGGGTGTTTTTTGAGCGGCTTGTTGTTTCTGTTTTGTGGCTCCACAATGGGCTTGTGTGTATTGGGGTGGGATTTGTATGCATGTGGGTGGGAAGTGTGTGAGTTTCTGAATGTATGTTTGCCTGAGTGTTGAAGGCTTGGACGAGAGTGTAGCATACTCTATACTTGCCAAGCTCTTGAGCAACAGGGAATCAAAAAAATAAGATTTTTTTTTTCTCCAGCTCTGCTTCGGGTAATTCCAGTCTTTGGATAATCAAAGCGGAGCGGAATGACTGTTTAAAATGATGCAGCAGGTCTTGCTTCACATTGACGTGATGACAGGCTGAACATCCAGAAGCATCTCCGTATGCGTGCCCTGTTGACTTTCTTGTAGATTCCTGACATGTCTTTCCTCTGAATTAGGTTGACCTCCCTGCAGGGCTAATTATTTTCATAAGCAGCCCAGACTCGAACAAATGACTTTCCATGAGCATGAGAGGGAGGTTTAAATTTTATCAGTGAAACATCTCTTGGTCCACCACATTTCTTGACCACCAGCTCTGGGCTCATGGACGGTTGAGGTGGATCTGTGATGAAAGGTGGGATTGTTACAGGGTGGGACAGGTTCCTCTGCAGCACCTGGCCATCTGGACATTACATCCCCCAAAGAAGTAATGGATGCCCTCGTTCTCCGCTACCTCCTGGCTGAGGACCCATAATGGACACCCCTGCTTGCCCTTAAGGGGAGCCCCTGTGGGACTTCTGTTTGGGAGGTTTTGCAACTGGATAATGGGCTTCATTTAAAGCTCAATTCATTGTGAGGCTGGAGCCAGCTCTGAGGAGCTGTGGAGGGGTCATGAAGGGTCATACCAAGGTTCACACACCCTTGACCACCGGCCGGTAGTTAAAACTCGATCACCAGTGCCAAGTCATACCATTACCTGCCTTCTGCCGCTGTATGGACAGGTGTAAAGAGGAGGGGCTTGTGGCACAGGTGTGTGGGCCCGATTCAGGTTACCCATGGCCACAGCAGCGACCAGCAATGTCCATTTGAAAACGTTAGCAAACGTGATTAAATCTAAGGGCCACACTGCACAGGAAAGTAGCTCTTTTTTGCAGCCACAGGGAGACAGAAACACCTGGGAGAGCTGAAGTCAGGTGTGTTTTGTGTGTGTGTGTGTGTGTGTGTGTGTGTGTGTGTGTGTGTGTGTGTGTGTGTGTGTGCGCACACGCGTGCGTGTGTGTGTGTGAGAG
>VUQH01031726.1:0-25695 GCA_015106775.1 Etroplus canarensis
TGCTTCCTGGTCCCAACTCTGGACAGTCATGTTTTTGGGGGTTTAATAAAATCGTCCAGATTTCTAGAAATGAGAGCTGCTCCATCCAAAGTGGGATGGATGCCGTCTCTCCTAATAAGACCAGGTCTTCCCCAAAAAGTTTGCCAATTATCTATGAAGCCCACACCGTTTTCTGGACACCACCTAGACAGCCAGCGGTTTAAGGACGACATGCGGCTAAACATGTCATCACTGGTCGGATTGGGGAGGGGACCAGAGAAAACTACAGAGTCCGACATTGTTTTAGCAAAATCACACACCGACGCAATATTAATTTTGGTGACCTCCGACTGACGTAACCAGGTGTCGTTACTGCCAACGTGAGTTATAACTTTACCATATTTACGCTTACACTTATACAGTCTATGTATGCTTAATTTAAAACGTTTTTTTGAAGTACATTGGTAGAGAAGACAGCATAGTTGCCAGATTAATCAAAAAATGTCTTTTACTTGTTTTGCCAGTGTGTGGGCCAATGAAAGAATCAGGTTAGCAAGAACTTTCTCCCTTGACCTTGTTACTGTTTTAAATGCCCAACTAGTTATAGTCAGTCGCAGCAACAGAGACTTGGCATAGTTTGACTTTGCTGGAACAGCTGGAACAAACTTGCTCCCTATCCCATCCAGCAAGTTCAATGTCAGATAGATTTAGACACATTTTGGCCCAGACACTGAGTCTGGCCAGTCTCTAACCATCTGGTTTCTCTTGCAAGGTATGATACCTCACTCCAGCACATCTATCCACATTATGCTTTAGCAGTCAGGTTTTTGGCAGATATTGTTCACTCCTGTCACTAATGACATGTGTGATATGTCAGTGTCGGGGCAGAGGTTATTGTTATCTTATGATGGAGATGGTACATAGAAATAGCCATGTTTGTATGGGGGAGCAATGGTTAGAACAGTACCAGCAGCTATAACAGTGGAAGTGGTCCTTTTTTGAGGGCAAGTAATGCTGCGGCAATGCTTATAAGCAGAAATGCAAGCAATGTGGAAAGTGGTCTCCTTTGGGAATACTTGTGACAACTCCTGTGAACACACTATGGACAGCATTCAAGTCTGGTGACATTAAACCTGTATTTTTAACACAGGTGCTTAGTTTGTAGCAACTCACCATTGTGAAAATGTATAAAAAGCTGCAATAAAATTCTGATCTGAGCAAAATACTTTAAAGGGAAAGGAAAGGACAAATAGAAGCTTCTTTCAGACATGTATTTTCCTGATGATTAATTTTCTGTTAATCAGCCAAGCTTCGTGTCTAAATGCATTCTTCTGTAAAAGTTGTGCCATCTTACTTGGTCAGGCCTGTTAAGATTTATGTGCCACCTTTAGCTCATGCACCAGTCTGAATGCATGATGTTACAATGACTGACAGGCATCCACAATATTATAACTATTCATGTCTCTTCTACATCTTGAGTTTTTCACTTCTCTGAAAGACACTGTTTTTCAGACTGCCTAAAACCAGAAAAAATAGATAATTATGATGATGGCATTGACTACTATTTCTTTACATTTGATTTTTTTTATATTAATATTTGCTCAAAGTTATTTTTCACATTCTCTACTTGTAAAAAATTTTGCAGCGTATAATATAAAATGATTTTTAAAAAATTTTAAAATGTGCATCACAGCCTGTGTCTGTCACCTCATGCCTTATCCTCTTAATTTTGCTGAACCTGTATAGTAGTGTTTAACATGGGTGTAAACACATACGTAAATGGATAGTCCTGAGTCCTGCTAACTATGGGCTCCAAATCTAAAAAAAGAAACAACTACTCTTCTTATAGCTGTATAAAGCTTCATGTAATTTATTATAAAAGCAGTCTTATTTTAATTTGATTCATTTCCACAAATATAGGTAGTTCTCAAAGTGGTCTTTAAAGTAGGTCTGTACCTGCTAATATTTTTCCAATACCCGAAATGTTTTGTTATTAATAACAGGAAGTAAATGATTTCTGTTATTTTAGGTCCATAATTTAAGTTCAATTTAATTCCAGTTATATAGCACCAATTCACAACAACAATCATTGCAACAGAAAATTATATTACTTTGATGAAAATGCAAAGTTAAAGTACTTAATAATCATGGATATCCCACTGCAGAGTAATTTCAAGTGCTAAAAGCTTTTAATTAATTTAATTAATTTGACCAGCCCGATTGACCAGCGCTCTGATCAACTCTGTTGTTTTTTTAGATACGCTTTATAAATAAATGTGACTTGACTTGACTTGATTAGTGGCCCTTGGTAACATTTTGTAAAGACAAAAATCAAAGCAAAGTGAGACCAAGCAAGCATTTCTCTTAAATTTCAACTTTTGTCATTTGAAAATGCTCAGTCATGGTTAAACAATTAGCTGTAAAAAATTACAAACACTAATTTAAACCATCATCCTCTAAAAACACCTTATGAACTAAAATTCCGTGACAATGATTGATTTCTACTGTCAGAAGTCTTTCTTCTGAGTAGAAGAATCCTTCCACAAACATCTCCAAATTAAAATAGCTGGGTGTATTCCCAGCTGTAATTTCAGTGTAACTTCAGTTACTTATATCAGTTACTTCAAGATTAATAATAATAATAATATTAATAATAAATTGCTACCAAGACAGTTTCAAGCAAATCTAACAGTAACTAACAGTGTGTACTTCATGAGAGAGGTGAGCTGTCACCCAAACTTGCAGTTCATCAGCTACAGTAATAACTATGATTATTATTGTCAGTATATGTCACATGATGCAATGTCTAGTTTAATACATAGCTCAAAATATGATACAAGTGGAGTGGCTCGTTCTGTCACTGTGGTGTGACTGTGTCAGTTAAGCTGTTTACATTGATGTAAACATGCCCTATATCTGAATAACAGAATGCTATCACTTTGCAGATTGAGGAAGCAACAATTAGAGAGCTCTTTCAGATCTGTCATTATAACATACATTTTACAATAAAATATATAGTTCAGTTAATACAGGAGTGACTGAACATGTCATTAAGCATTAGAAAAAGTGATTAATCAGTTTTAGCTTTGCATTTTCTAAATAACATCTGAGCTGAAGTAGCCCTTTAACAGTGAAGACCAATTCAGTGACAGCGAAAAATATATAATATGAAATTAAAAAATGCATAGGAGGAGCACTTTACAGAGGCCCACATGTTAACAATACCAAACAACAGAATTTAAAAGCAATGATGTGTAATAAGATATTCCTTTAGTAGTCCCACAGTGGGGAAATTTCAGGTGTCACAGCAGCAAGACAAAAGTGACAGCAGCACACCAGTGTAAAAAAGAGATCACACCATAAAAGAAAGAAAAGAAAATCATAATATCAAACAATAACAATATTAATAATAACACAAGACATAACAATAATATTATTGAAATAAAAACAGAAAAATGGAAGAAATAATATTATAGATAGGGAAAAACAGACAGTATATTCATGAATTCTGGATATATACATTATTTACATTTACATTTATATAACAGTATTGTTCTCAACAAGACTGGCATTATACAATATTAATTAGTTATTTATCTTACTTCTGCTCTGATTTTTATATATATTCTGAATTTTGAACCATTATTTGCTTAATTTATTGTAATAGTATTTATATGATAACATTACTTTTTTCTGGGTATTTAAACTTGCAAAATATTCTCTTTAGCACATCGTGATTAAATGAGTTAATCTTTTGCATGCAGGATTGATTAAAACTTTTAATCTGAATCTAAAACTTCTCTCATCAGTAAGGCATACTTATTTGTTGCTATGAGGTATCTAAAACATAATAACTGCTTTACCTTCAGTGGAAGGCTTGTACACAAAAGTATAATGAGCCTCACATGCGTATAAACAACAGTATATGCAGCTTTTTTCCCTGAAAAATCTTCATCATCAAATGATGGGGGAAGCTGAGTAAGTTTTACCCAGAGGAAATCTGTTGATAATCAGGTTTCTATACAAATCCAGTCCTCTTTAGAGCTGTAAGAGTTGAGTCCAAAGTAATATGGAATGCATATTTCCCTGTTCTAATCAAATTGTACCGAACACCAGTGGGAATCTAACAGGTCAAACAAAAAACGGGCTACATGAAGGCTGTTTTGTTTATAGTCCCACATCTGCTAGTCACATATACACCACTGCCCCAAGATTTGTTAGTTCAGAAAGTGAATCTTTGCTGTTTTAATGGATTGCTGCAAATACCAACCTTCTGATAAATTAAAGTTACAATAAACAACTTTTTCTTTGCTTTGGTACTGGCTGTGGCCATTGAACTGGAGTTGAGATCCATAAGCACTGTTTTCACAGTTTCAGCTCACAAGCCCTAGCCCCAGATCAATAAGACAGCATGTGCAAAGGTGGTGGGAGAGAATCCCTTCTTCAAAGCCCAAATGAATGGCATATCACATACAGGATGGAAAGATATCATTGACTGTAACTGTTAATATGCTCCTTGTGAAATATATTCTATTCTCAGTGACCCAGTGGTGAGTTAATTAACTTATTAGGAACAGAGGGTAGCAGAGAATCCTGCATTCAGAGGTCCCTCCAGGAATTAAGTTTAACATCCCTTAGTTAGACCTTGCAACTCTCTGCACTAAGCCTCTCACCTCTCAGCTCCATGTGCCCACTACCCAATTAAATCCAGAAAGCTGTTTCTACAGCTGAGGAAAAAGGAACAGCGCAACAGCCCTGCTCAGCATGCTGTTGAAATGTTTGACATTTTCACATTGTCCTCTTACACCCCATAACAATTACTATTACTTAGACAAACACTAAGACTGTTTTTTTTGTGTGTGCTTTTAGGGTTTTTGTAGATATTTGAGGTTTGGATGTATCTTTGTATGTTTTTGTTAGTGAAAGATTAGTTTTGTGCATGCTTGCCATTGTGCCTCTGTGCATTTATATTACTTTGTTTATATGCTTCATTATTCTGGGTGGATTTGCTAATCAGTTTACCCTTCGTCCAGCCAGAGCTTGTCTCTCTATGGGTCAGTAATGAGAGCTGTTCCAAGCTCACTTATCAGATGCCCTTTTTAATAGTCAGCATTTTACTAACTAGTTTGAAATAAATAACAGGAAATAGAAAATTTTTGTTGTTTCAGTTTGTTAGTAAGTTTTGATATTCCCTACAGACAAGCAGATGATTGATACAGTATTGGGTAGGCTGACCTAAATACACATCTTGTTAGACTGTTTAAATAAATTCTGCTTCATTGCTT
Organism: Etroplus canarensis; assembly: GCA_015106775.1. Lineage (NCBI taxonomy): Eukaryota > Metazoa > Chordata > Actinopteri > Cichliformes > Cichlidae > Etroplus > Etroplus canarensis. The sequence continues at coordinate 5,265 of VUQH01031726.1, forward strand.
GTGAAGGTTATAGGAGGTAGACTCAGGAACCACTGAGGATCCTCAAACTTTGTTTTTCACCAGAGGAATCTTCACTTGAGTGCAAATGAAACATCTCAAGTAATTTGAAGTGTGTCTTCAATGATTTACAATCCCTCTGGACACCACTTGTCCACCTCCACTCACATACATGCATTTACACATCTAAATATTTAGTCTCATTTGTGTGTGACTATTTCCATGTTTCCTCATGCTCTCTCATTTGGTTTATTTCCAGCAGTAATTTCACAATTGGAGGTGCAATTTGCCTGATCCCTGAGAACAGAAGATTTCATAAACTCTGCTGGTCTTCCGAATGCCTCTACACATTTAACTTGCCCAATGAGACTTAGGGAGATGATGTTGTAGATTCAGTGCACTTTCTTCCTCCTCTCTGGAAACTCCGCTGCGACATGTAGAATAGAGCTAATGACTGATGAGCCCTTTGACACAGAAATGCTTGACATGCTCCTCAGGGTCCAGACTAAAGACTTCCCTAACAAGCTCTCACGCACTCACCCAGGGCCGTATTAAATCCAAACTTTGGCACCTTTCCTAATTACTGAGAACATACCCAGAGCCAAGAGCCTCTTCCTAACCTGGGCTGAACTCCTTTCTGCAACGTAGTGTCCCTTGAGTATAGGATGATATATGAAATGCAGAATTCAAATTAGGCTGACGGAGAGCAATTACTGGGGAAAGAAGATCGCTTCCTCTTTGGGGAAGAAGTATCAAAATCCTGCTACTGATTACATGAACATTTTACCCACATTCTTGCATTTATACAAACTATGTCCACTTCTTGTTTTCTCTCTTTTATTATGCCCCTTTTTCTTTATTTCTCACTGGACCAAAGGTCTCAGGTAATTTTATTTCTCTCCATCTATCTTCCTGTAGGTGTCTCCTATCTCAAATTTTAGCTCCCTGCTTCCTCGTCTTTATTCTTTTCCCTATCTTTCTTTCTTTCCCTGAATGTGCTATATGTGCAGAAAGAATAGATGGTTGTTTCCACCACATTGCCATCAGTGGGATCTTATTTATGATGCCCGTAGAGTAGAAATCCTTATTAAAAAACTATTTGCAGTCAACCAATAAGATCACCAAGCAATGACAGAGCGGTGGTTATTGACAACAACTGAGGGCTCAATTTCTGAGGCACATGATGCATTTGTGAGTAAACAACTCAAAACAATCTTTTTTTATGAATGAATGTGCATTTAAAACATCTCCATAGACAACGAGATATTATGTTATTCTGCAGCCACAGATGCCAAAATGTGTATGACTTATCTTGCCTTTAATGACATTGTGTCTGACGTTGTGTTTATAATATATAATAATCAATCAATGCACCCTATTATTCAGTCAATGCCCTTGCTCACTCATTAATGTATAGTACAACACCCAACAAGGTAAGTTAATAGATAGGTGTTGATTATTGTGATGGTGAGAGCTGTTGATTGCACTGCTGATGGGCTGGGTTAATTATTCTGAGCAAGAGTCACACATCTCTGCTGAATTAGGCTGACTTAATTGAAAGCTCTCCAGCATGTCTCTATAAGTGGTCGTCCAATCTGTTAGTCTCTGTCCTCCCATTTCATCTTTCTATCTGTCATGATCAGCTGCTGTAATCAACTGTGCAAGTATTCTCTCCCCTCTTAAAGCTTTTTCCATTTTTGTACGTCTCATATCATTAGCTTATCAACCTCTTTCTCCTCACATTATAGCAGAATGTGTTTACTGAAAACTTTCATTGTAACGTACTTGGAAAATCAATTATAACTCTGTAGAACAATATCAAAACATTTCCCCTCCCATCTCCACCCGAAATGCTTTCTTCCTCCTTTCTTCCTCCTTGCTATCATCCTGCTTGTGTGTAAGCATGTCAGAGCCATCAAGTGGGCTTTGTATCTTATGATCGCCCCAGGACATTTTTTGGTTTGAGCACTAAATTCGATCTCAGTTTCCCAATCAAAGGCAGTAAAAAACCATTCCATCACTGCAGCCTCAAAAGCAGCTTCAGCTTTGCTTGGTCAGATAAATCTTAGTACCTCATCCTTTTATTTTCTTTTCATCCTGGACCCCCCTCAGTGCCCTACATTAGAGCCTGCAGATGGCCAGGAGAGATTTAGGAGTCGTAAACTCCCAATGTAATGTAGCCTGAGCAACTGGAAAGCAACCCCACTAACCTCCCCCCTCAGGTCCTCTTCAGCGAAGCTTGGCTCAGCTCTTGTTTCAGTTCTCACTATAATCACAGATCAACCAAGTTGCTCCCACTTGACAAGGTAGGGTAATTGTTGCACATCCATGCTTCTGTCACGTAAGTAAATGATCTGAGCACAATTCTGTCTGCTTTTTCAGTCACTTAGACTAACAAGACTGAGGATGTTATGCTGCCTGACATCTGTTGAGGAGTGTTAATCCTTTCCCCTTAGAGAGTGCATGGATAAACAAGATGATTTAACTTTATTTTAATATTGGTTTGTCAGGTTAATGGTTTTGATATTTCAAATATGGAGAAAAGGTTTCCCCTGGTGACCTGTGACTAACACTGGAAAAGACAACTACATCTCTTGAAAAACTACATCTCTTGAACTCAGGGCATTTCTCTTAACATCCTTCTCATTCATCAAAGCGCATCCTGCATTAACCTTGATTCATCTAAATGAAAGCTCCAGTTAGCTGAAAGCTAGATTAAGTGTGCTTTCTTCTCTCTGTGATGAACTCCTGATATTCTGCTTCTGTTATTCTTCACTGGCTCTGAGTTTTGTTTTATCTGATGTGATCTGAAACGACAAAATCATTAATTTAGAAGGTCTGCTTACTTTCCACTGTGTTGCAGTGTGATGCGTTCTATGTATCTCCATTTCTAGGATTGATAACAAGCAATGTGCCACTTGGAGACAATGCAAGTTCTCTAGCACACACCTCTAAAATAAATGGTCTTCTTCCTGCTCCAGGCTGTCTGATAGACACAAAGTGAGATTGGTTCTGCTGAATAAGAGATGAATCTCTCCGAGTGTCACCATGCTGCCATGACCTCTGAAATATCATTATCTACAGGGGAGGCAGGTTAACTTCTCTAATATAGCCTGAATACAAGAGAAGGGTGCCACAAGTGAACATGAACCTGCTTTATTACTGGTATATCTCAGAAAAAGGGTGATTTTTTTTTTTTACTGCAGCTGTGGTGTATGCAGTGTCTCAGGATACCCTTACATATCTAATAACATCATATTTTTACACTTATACCATATAGCCTAAGGGGTAATTGCAGTGTTTTAGTTTGTGATGACTGAACTCAATCTTGTATTAGTGGATAAAGCACAAAGGGTTACAGCAGCCATTTCAAGTACTTGAGCTTGACATCTCATGGGCAGATGTTGCAGTATTTCCTGCTGTTTTTCACTGACTGGCAGTCATATAAATTCAATATTTTCCCAAGGACTCAATTTTGCTCTACATTATTTCCATTAAACATTACATTAGAAAATGTCTTAATTACTTTATTTGTCACTGTCATTAGTATTAAATTTAGGTGCATATTATCATGTCCCAATATTATGATAATCACATCAGGAAACAAATAATTGATTGACATCCATTTGGAATCATATATTAATTCATTCATATTTCTCTCAAGGTCTGAAACAGACTGAGTCAATAATTCAGTTAGAGTGAGTGGGGCTGGCTGCCGGTATCCCTCTGGCAGCTTACTGTTGGGAGAAACAGAGAAGCATGGTCAGAGATTCAAGGATTATTTTGTTTGTTCATAGTACTTTGCAACCAAGTTAAATCTAAACTATATCAGATTAATAGTGCTGAGTCAGAGGCTCAGTGAAAAGAGTTTTATTCCTCTGTTGTGACAGGGCGGGGTGGTACAGATGCTTGGTCAGGGCTGGGCAGCATACTGGGTAACACTTTCGTCCAGGGGTGTCAAATTAATTGAAGTTCATGGGCCACACACAGCATAGTTTAATCTTAAGTGGGATGGGCTAGCAAAAACATTGCATAATAAATCAGCTCCATGTTTTACCTTTAGCGCAAGAGGGTTCAAGTAAAATCTGAAAATGGGCACATTTATTAAACCATTTCTTCCCAAAAGAGATACTACAAAGCCTGAGATATCTTAAGAAAAATAGGTACATTTTTACCTATGTGCTTCAGTTTTTCCACATTCAGTAAGTGCAAAGAAATGGTATTGCCATAAAGCAAAGAAGCACGTCAGCTTGGCTCCTTGGCTTAATCATCTTCAGTGTGGTATTACAGGCAATCGGTAATGTCTTTGTCAGTAAGAAGGCTGTAAAAGTGCCAATGATTCAGACTTCTTGCTCAGATGAAATTAACAGTTCGGATAACCCTACTCATGATCCAGTCTTAAAGACTTCCAGCACAAACCTTTTTGGTACCTAATAAAGTGAAAAGTCTAAAAAATGCATGCGTATTATGTGAAATTTTAACACTTTGCAAAGCCATCCAGTGGGAATGGATCTTTGGTGGAGCAGTTATGTTTAACACCCCTGTTTGAGTGTAAATCTCTCTTCGAGTGTCCTTCGGTTGTGCTTCTGCTGTCCTTACTGTTGTCATTCTGGTGTCTGTTGGCACTGTAACATTAACATTGTGACAGGGTTTATTTTCATTCTCCCAGGAAGTATGGTAAAAATAAATAAAAATATTTTAATACATTTTACAATTACATTGTAATGTTATACTTATGAAACGCTTATGTAAATTGCAAATTGAAAATAAGGTGTTGACAATATATCAGTAAGACCATATACTGTATTTTTTTTCATGCCAAGTATCAGGTTTGTTGAACAAAACAATATAGTAGTGACTTTACCATTATTATATTAAACTTCATTTAATTTTCATGTAAAGGCAGCACATTGGTAATGTTAGGGAAAGATGATGGTCTTGTTTAATAATGAAACCATTTTTTAAAAAAAAGTTTGAAATGATATGAAATACTACGTGTTTACTTACATTTACATGAACACTCACTGTTTTAATAACCCAACTAAAGACAGGAGTTTTAACCATAAAACTATTACCTCTTTTTTCCCCATTTTGGTTCATTAAAGTTTCTGACTTCTCTGGCTTTCTCTCTTTTTTGTGCTTTTTTGTATAGGAATGCTCACAGTTGCTCAAAAAGGTTTCCACTGTCCTGATACAGAGAGAAACTGCAACCCCTGCCTTGATGCTGCCAAAGCATGCAACTTAAATGGGAGCTGCAAAAGGCAACGCTCCTCCTACATCGCTACCTGTACCAAGGAGGACCAGAAGGGGGAAATCTGTAGTAGGAAGAGGTGCCACAAGGCACTGAGGATGTTCCTAGACCGTGTGCCCACTGAGTTCAGCCACAGGCTGCTCTTCTGCCCCTGCCAGACTGAGGGATGTGCTGAGCGACGCAGGCAAACAATTGTGCCCGAGTGCTCCTATAAAGATAAGGAGAAGCCCAACTGTTTGGAGCTACGGAGGGTCTGTCGCCAGGACCCTCTCTGCAGGTGATGGAAAGAGAAAGGATTGGGATGACAGGTTTGGGGATGAAATGGGCAGAAGAAGCATGTAATGTACTATATGTGGTTAGTATGACAAATGATGTTTGAATTATATTCTTACAGGTCTGTATGTGAAATGTGTGGTAGCACATTTTGTTTTGGTAGCTGATCACAATATTTTACTGCCACAAGGCAAGCTAACACATCTTGTCCATTATCATCTTACGTTCATAGAAAATTAGAAAAAAGAAAATTGAATTAGTGTGTTAGATACTGTAACTTTTTATGCTTTTTCTTTCTTTCAATGCCATCTGAAAGTTTTTCCCCATCTTAATTTTGCGAGCAGTGTAGACTTGAAGAGAAGCTGTGGCCATTAGATGCAGGATGAAGATGTGAGGCAAAGTTGAAGGGACAATGCTCAATTAAGCTGAACAAAACATTAGGGGATCACTTTGGCTGCATGGGGCATCTATTGGATTCAGAGGCCAGATTCAATTCACTCCTACCCAGCCGTGACATGTTTCTTTGTGTTAGTGCTGCTGAAAGCAGGTGAAGCACGGCAGTTGTAGCCAAATCATCTGTCAAAAGTTTTATTTATTTATTTATTTTTTTACCTCCAGAACCATGCACTGCATCCAGCCATCAACAAGCCTTACACCCAGCTGGTTGAAGAAGTGCTCTGAATTCATTTGTCTAATAGCATAAAAAATGTGGGACATTTTAATAATTCTAAGCATTTAAAAGCTCATTTATGAGCCTAATGGGGTTCAACCAATTGTTAGACCCTTGGAAGCTCGCTGCTAAAAATAATACTCATGATGGGAGGATTAACAGAAGGGAAAACTTTTGGCTACTTTTTCATTTCCCAGCATGACAAATGATTTGGCGGCTGATACAATTCAGTGGCAGTGACGGGTACCCGAAAGTGGTCGTGGATTTAATGTACCAAGTCACTGTCCAACTATATTATGGATAGAAGTGGAAGATAATAGCACTTTCCTGGTTTGTTATCCACTCTATATTCCTAACAATCAGACACCTCTTTGTCAAAAAAAAATCAAATTATCAGTAGTTTCTGTTTTAACGTTTCAGCTTGTGTGTCTTTTCAAACATTTTATCCATGAATTTCCTCATCAAAAACCGAATGATTTGTTGCACAATTTGAATAATAGGCAAAAGTAGGACTGTTGTAAAGTATGAAATCAGAGGGACACTTTTGCACGGGCCATTGTTTTTTCTTGACTTTTGGGAAGTCTTGACACATCTGTTTGTATTGTGTAAAATGAGAATCATGTGCTGTCAACGAAATTTTAAGTAGACTAATGATGCACGACAATTTTAGAGAACAGTATTTCTCTGAAAGTTCAGTTCCAACATTTTTCCACAGTGGTGAGAAGCCTTCGAGTCGAGTGTTAATGGCAAAAACATAATTTCTCTCCACCAGCACTAAATCCAACCACCACACTGTTAAAGTAGTGAAACTCTATCACCTCTCCTCCAATTTATGATTGTCTCGATAATTACTTGCTTGCCTGCTTTGAGTAATCTGTTTTCAGGCTGAGTTGCTTTCTCTGACCTTTAGGCCCTCAGGTGTCTGCTGTGTGCCTCCTTATTGAGAAAGATGAAATAGAACGTTAAAGCTCATTATCTGTGGCTGCGTAATGCCCCACTGAGGTCAACAGCTCGATCAGTGTGTACACACTCACACAGCATGTGCACACCTGTGTGTTGGCAGACCAATTCAGGAGGCACACACGCAAAGCCACATGCTCACTTACAACCACTTTGAGTTTGACCGTGATTCTGATAATCCATTGTTCATGCATTCTCCTGCAGTAAATAAGCGCTGCCATGCAAAAGATGTCACTATGATTCAATAACAGTGGGATCTCATTGGTTAGTGCTGGTGCTGACACCCTTCTTGCGATCACCAACATCTTATGATCTGTCTTGGTGCCTCCTGTCTTTTACATGACATCTCACGTCACAGGATTGTTACATGTTTTTAAAAACTATGGAAACATTGCTTTTTTTTATCCGACCAATCAGTGGAATATTGCAAGACATCATGTTTTTAATTATATGGTGCTTGTTTACTCATTCATTAATTTACTGATATCAAGTATGTTGCACAAGGTTCCACAACACTGATATCAAGATTGTAAAACCTATTTGTAAAAGTCCCCAGTTTGGGGGATGTTTATTGAAATCACAGTGATAAACACAACAGAACAGTCTTAGAAAGAGCCCTCTTTTTAAACCCAAAACACACCAGTGCATCAGCAGAAGAAACTTTCATTGGCTCACTTCTTCCCTCTCACAGATTTGTTGATAAAAGCAGGGGAAGATCATTCAACAACAGGCCTGTGTTCCCTTAGGATGCCTGTCTGATGCCAAACAAGGGATACACAGCTAGCCCAAACCTATTTCATTTTAACACAAGGGAGGGATTGAGAGGGGAAGGGGTGGGGAGGAGAAGAAGTAGGGAGAGAGATAATGAGGCAGAGAGAGGAGGAGGAGGAGGAGGAAAAGGAGGGTCACAGAATCGATTTGGGCTGCACAGCTATACTGCAGCAGGTTGGAGGTCAGTGATTTGGTCACACAGCTATGGATCTCTGCAGCAGACTCTGCAGGCCATCACAAATTCAAGCATAGCTCCCTGAAATGCAGTCTGCTAAAGATAGGGTCACAGCTCAAAGCACACCCATGTCAAAACAGATTTAAAAATGTATGCACACCTATTTTATTATTTATTCTAAACTGGTAAAGACTAGCAATTTCATACTTTACACTAATAAAATGCCCTCAGCTACTTTATTTTAGGAGTTTTAGAGCATGTTGGGTGCCAAATTGGCAATGATTTTACCTTTGGAGACTGTTCAGATTGCTGCAGGTGGAGCCTAGAGCTCAATCAAACAAAAACTAAATATTTGAAAGGATTTAAAATATCTAATTTTGGCTTGGGCTTAGGTGGCATATTGCTCTGGAAGATTTCATTCTCTTCCTCATCTCCGAGGAGCCAATTGTTGACATACCCTGGGGCTGTAGATGGACAGAGAACAAGCATTAAATAGAGCAGCTCTTATTTCTTACAGCTTGTTGTACTTCTGCCACAGTTATTAGACTATTACGTTCCATAATCCTGCACGAACAGACAAAAACAGGCTTTCCTGTATTTCTCACACTTCCTCTCTTCTCTTTCTTTCCACCTTTTGGTATCACAGTCCTTCCAATGGATCTAACAGCTTTTCATTTTGGACTGCTGAGTCCACAGAGTGACAATAGGCTATATTTGGATGTACTGTTTTGGGATACTGTAGTGTGTGTGTGTGTGTGTGTGTGTGTGTGTGTGTGTGTGTGTGTGTGTGTGTGTGTGTGTGTGTGTGTGTGTGTGCGTGTTGTACTTAAATTTTACAAAAGTTTATATTTTTAGAATATATTTTCCATCGGTGACTGGCCTACAATACAAGTACTTCTCAAATTTTTGTATGTGCATTTTGGTTTAGGGCATTGTCTATAGAAGTTCATGTGTTCAGACAAACTGTTAAAAAAATGCTGCATGCATGAGAGGCCCACAGTACCTGAGTGGATGCCAGCACAGATCTTTAGCTGGGTTTCAGGCTTATGGTGGATCTTAAATGTGTGGCAGAAACTGACATGATCCAGTGCCATGCTGGCAATCTCTCCAGCATGATTGATTCCATTTTCTTTCAGGACCCCAGAGACCACCATGTCTAAACAGGTGGGAATACAGGAAGGGCAAATAAATGGCAAAACATCAAATAATCTTTGACAGTAAATCAAAAAATTACCTATTAGATAATAAATCTTTCATCCTACTATTTTTTTGTTCCTATTTTCAAACTAAAAGCTTGTGAGTTTGTTTGCTGTCACTTAAACGAAAACTTCTGCTGCATCAAAATAATTTGACATTCTTACTTACAATCATCACCGAATGTCTCCACTTTGTAGACGTCATAATTGTCAGTAATATCATCGAAGGTGGTATAAAGCTTGTTAAGGAAGTCCACTACCTGGTTGGGAGTACTATCACCAGACAACTGAGTAAAGCCGACAATATCACTGTCACAGCTTTAGTCATCTCCAGTGTAACTATCTGTATGTAATGAGCAGTCTGAATTCATGTCCCTCAAATATGACATTTGAGATTTATTCTATTTTCAAATGACAATATCCATTAGAAAATAAAACTATATGGACTTAAGTTAATTTATAAAACACAAACCTAAAGTAGACAGTAGCATTGGAGAAGCTCTGAGCTTCTGTTGTTCTGCCTTGGCAAAGGTCATCGACCACTGGCTTTGGTAGCATACCTGAGCAAAAATTTCACAACTGAAAGTGCTGCCTCTATCTTTGGAGCAATAGGTGAGTCTTATGTTACACTGGATGGCAGTGAGTACATTTGACTCCGTCCTTAAACAGTAAATCTTCACAGGTAAAGTATTAGTACACATTGTGGGTTTTTAACAGCAACTGTATTCATATACTGCACTGTGACACATCACCTATTATATGACCACTTATATGAACTGCACATCCAGTACTTCTTGACAGATATTAGTGTTTTCCAATCTTGACAGCAATGTGGACTCATTGTTTTTCTTACTGTATAACGATCGATCTGTCTTCTGTTTCTCCTGAAGGAGGTCCTGTGTTCTTTCTGCTACTATGGACTCCAGATGCTTGCTGTACTTCTCCATCTGCAGTCAAAGGAATAGCTGAAGCATCAAAACCTCACAGTAATCCAGATAACACAAGTAACCTGTTTGTGCATTTTTATTCACATTTAGTTCTCTCAAATCTCAGTGTGTTGTTACCAGGTTCATCATCATGTCCACAGGGCTGATTTTGTGGGGGTTCATCTTTTCAAGCATCTTCTTCACCTGCTCGAATGTGGGCCTCATTGTGATGCTGTGAGACCAGCACTTCTTAATGAGCTGTTCAGGTTTTCAAGAGAAGAGGGCAAACACTTTTACAATTCACGATTTATAGAAAACCATGTTTATGATTTACAAGTACACATGATCCAAATCTCCAAGCACTTAAAAATTATATTTCCCCAGATATGTTTGCCCATGTTACAGACCTCACAATAGAGTCCAGGATTAGGACAGTCATTGTCGGTCTTCCCTGCTTTGAGCTCAGGCAGAGGGGGGCGCCACATGATATCCATCCTCACTCCCTAGGATGGTCCTGTTAGAAAGCAGTGCTGGTCACAAAGCAAAGATCAAAAGAACCCGAAGGTTGCAATCTACATAGAGGGCTGTCATACTCACTGAAATGAGGTCAGAGCGAGTTGCAATTTCAGCCAGAATCATGGAATAGCTGAGAAAATAAGAATCTATTTTCTCTTCTTTTCCCTTATTTTTCAGAGCAGGTAGATTCAAGAGAAACACTATTTTTGGATGGATTGTTCATCATATGCCATGCCTTTAATTTACCTGTATGAAACTACCACAGGATTCAATGTAAAATAATCAAATTTGGTTGCTTTAACTATGACTAACTTCTCATGCTGTATCACTCAAAAAACCCACCAGTAGATATCTGCTCCTGATGTCATACTGTAGCTGCTTCCCAGCAAAACCTCTGGAGCACAGTATATAAGGTTTACATCCCCACACTTGAAGCCATTACTGATGGTTTCAAAGTCCTCCCTTCTGTAGGCTGTGAGCCCATAATCTGAGGCAAAACAGAAAAATACAGGGTGTAGTGATGTAGTATGCTTCTTTTCACTTTGCTGTTGTAATTCAATAAAATTGTATGGTGAATAAGTGTGACTTCTGGAACACAAATTGCAGTGCCTTGCAAAAGTATTCATACCTTTTAAACTTTTCCACATTTTTTCCACATTTTGTCATATTACAACCACAAATGTAAATGTATTTTAATGGTATTTTATGTGATGGATCAAAACAAACTAGTGCATACTGTAATTGTGAAGTGGAAGGAAAATGATTCGTGGTTTAAAATTTTTTTTTTACAAATAAAAATCTGAAAAGTGTGGCATGATATGTATTCAGCCCCCTTTACTCAAATACCCCTAAATAAAATCTAGTCCATCCATTGCCATCAGAAGTCACCTAATTAGTAAACAGATCCCACCTGTGTTTAATTTAATGTCAGTATAAATACAGCTGTTCTGTGAGGGTCTCAGAGGTTTGTTAGAGAACATTAGTGAACAAACAGCATCATGAGGCCCAAGGAACGCACCAGGCAGGTCAGGGATAAAGTTGTGGAAAAGTTTAAAGCAGTGTTGGGTAATTCCAAGCTTTGAATATCTCACGAAGCACTGTTCAATCCATCATCTAAAATTGGAAAGAGTATGGCACAACTGCAAACCTACGAAAACACGGCCATCCACCTAAACTAAAAGGTCAGGGAAGGAGAGCATTAATCAGACACCCGTAACTCTGGAGGAGCTGCAGAAAGCCACAGCTCAGATGGGAGAATCTGTCTCCAGGACAACTATTAGCCATGCACTCCACAAATCTGGCCTTTATGAAAGCATTACAAGAAGAAAGCCATTGCTAAAAAAGCAATAAGAAGCCCCGTTTCCAATTTGCCAAAAGCCTGTTGGGAATACAGCAAACTTGTGAAACAAGGTGCTCTGGTCAGATGAGACCAAAACTGAACTTTCTGACCAAAATGCAAAATGCTAGGTGTGATGGGGCAGCACAGTGGTACCATGCTGCACTGCTACTTCACAACAAGAGGGCCCGGGTTCAAATCCAACAGCCTGCTAGCCTTTCTGTGTGGAGTTTGCATGTTCTATCGGTGCTTGTGTGGGTTCACTTCAGCTTCCTCCCACACTCCAAAGATGAAGACAAAGGGGGCTAGGTTAACTGGTGATTATAAATTGACCATAGGTGTGAATGTGCATGTGAATGGTTGTTTGTCTCTCTGTGTTGGCTCTGCGACAGACTGGCAACCTGTCTGGTGCACCCAGTCTTTCTATGATAGCTGGGATAGGCTCCAGCACCCTCCACGACCCTGAATGGATGGATAAGCGGAAGCTATGTGGGATGGAAAACTAACACATCACATCATCCTGAACACACCATCCCCCACTGTGAAACATGGTGGTGGCAGCATCATTCTTTTCTTCAGCAGGGACAAGGAAGCTGGTCGGAGTAAATGGCAATATAGGACAATCTTAGAAGAAAACCTCTTGGTGTCTGCAAAAGACTTGAGACTGGGGCAGAGGTTCATCTTCCACCAGGACAACAACCCTAAACATACAGCCAGAGCTACAATGAAATGGTTTAGTTTAAAGCATAATCATGTATTAGAATGACCCTGTCAAAGTCCAGGCCTAAATCCAAGTGAGAAACTGTGGAAAGACTTGAAAATTACTGTTCGCATACACTCTCCATCCAGTCTGACTAAGCTTGAGCTATTTTGCAAAGAAGAATGGGCAAAAATTTTAGTTTAGATGTATAAAGCTGGTAGAGACATACCCCAAAGGATGTGCAGCTGTAATTGCAGTGAAAGGTGGTCCTACAAAGTATTGACTCAAGGGGCCTAAATACATATGCACTGCTTTGTGTTGGTCTATCACATAAAATTCCAATAAAATACATTTACATTTGGGGTTGTAACATGAAAAAATTGTAGAAAAATTCAAAGGGTATAAATACTTTTGCAAAGCACAGTATGTGTTTCTTCAGTATAGTCCTCACTCACCATGTTTCTTATTGTGAAATATTGTTACATGAGATTTTGCACACCCAGCAATCATCAGCAACACAGTTTGTGGAGTGTAGTCTCCCGTGAAACATTTTGTACTGGTGGAGGTAGGACATCCCTCGGGCAATGTCAGTGGCAAAGGACAGCCTGCAAACACAAATATGTTACTGTTTGTGAGTGCAATATTGTTCCTCATAGCTTGCACTGCCTAATGGTCTAATGATTAAATTCTAAGATTTATATTTCTTTCTTTGTGTGAATATTTAATTGTAATTTAAAATACTGAATCTTTGAAAGGAGCTCTGTCTTTGCTCAGTTTAAGAGCTGAAACCAGAATTTAATATTTCTTAATGAACCATGCTCCTCTATATTAGTGAGCATTGACGGTCCAAAATCCAAGAAGCAGTCTAATTAGGGTAATACCACCTCATTCATGAAAAGCACCTTTAAGGTCCCACCACAGTATTTCAATCAGGTTTAGGTCCTGAATTTGACTGGCAGGTGATCTCTTTTAAGAGAGAGAGAAGAGGCTCTCTCCTGGCAGCTCTTCTGAAAAAGCCATATTTGTTCAGTATTTTTCTAATTGTACTGTCATGAATTTTAGTTCTGACTTTGGGCTGAATTCCACTCCTGGGAAGACTGGCAACTGTCTTTAATGATTTCCACCTGTGAATATTCCTTCTCACTGGTTAGTGATGGACTTCAGATTGTTTGGAAATGGAAGAACTCTTTCCAGAATGATGGGCAGGAAAAATTGCAGCTTTCCTTCCTTCCTTTTTGTTATGACCCAGACCAGTAAGCTACCAGAACTTCTGCTTTTACAGAAGTGGTCACACTGGCTGATGATCAGTTAATCAATTGCATTTCATTAGCAGTGCCTGGTTGCTACCTATCCTCTGAATTCCTTTGGAAGCAGTAAGGGTATACTTAATTTTTCACACACTGCTTCTGCATTTTGGCTTTGTTTTTGTTAGATAAATAATGATACAGTGCAATATGTTGTATGCTGCTTATCATATAAAGTTGTATTTACACAGTTTTAAGACCTGCTAAGCACCAAATGATTATATATTATGTCCTGATATGTAAAACCTTAGGATTGAAAAGGGGTATATTTTCTTTTTCACAACTTTATATGGCAGTTATAAAAAGTAGACTGCGAATAACATATTAGTATATCAGTTAAAAATATCAAAATATAAAAAATAAATAAATGAAAGAAATGTATGTATGCAAATGTGAGTCTTTCTCACCTGAAGCCCCAGTTGATTGGGATCTCATCATTCAGCAGGACATCAGCCAGGCTTCCCTTGGGGCAGTACTCTGTGATTATGCTCACATATGGCACCTCGATGGAACCACCAATGAATTTGCATAGATTGGGATGGTCCAGTTTCCTGGCAAACATAAAAAAAAATCATAGAGCTGCTGGAGTTCAATTTTGGAGTGAAGACTTTAATATGTCAGACATTTTTCTTCCTCTTTTTCGCAAGAGTTTCCTCACCTAACATCTTTCACTTCCTTTCTGATGGTTATTGACAGAGTGAAATGCTTCTTATGGATGTGTTTCACAGACACTGTCCTGCCATCACTGCAAGATAAAGAGCCTTATTACTTAAATATTGAATATAGATGAAGAGATTTGCAACAGTTATCACAATACATTTGTAAAATAAACAGGAAAAAGATGAAAATTACTTAATAAACTTAAAAAAAATAAACTTATTGTCTCTTTATAAATTACTTCTGTTACATTTTTACTTTACATTCAGTTACTCTTATACCACTTACTGCCAATACTATTATATTGCTGGTTATATCCAGCAGATCTACACACAGTTGAAAATTACTTCATTTTAATTATTTTTAATGTTTCTAACTTATTATTATTTATCAGTTTAAAAAAAATTCTCACTATATGCCAGACTGTACGATGCCTTGTCTGACGGATGTGTTGATCCTAGTGAACACTGTCACATCAGAGGTTCAATTGATGCTGGAGTTACTCTTGACATGCAGCAGACTTGTGGTGCTTCTGAGCTCCAAGCCCTTTACTCTTCCTGCAGTCAGGATATTTTACTTATATCAGTTACAGGGATAATTTGTGGACTTAACTTCAGAAATAACTTGGAGAAATTTTACAGCCTACAAAACCTCCAGGTCCAGAGAGGACTCTGCTGTGTATGAAAGAAAAATGCTATCAAAAGGCAAAAGTGAAGTAAGAATTGCATCTGACCCATTATAATTATTTAAAAAACACTTGGTATGTACTTCACATAACAGCAACATATAACTGAAAAAAACTGATCAAGGTCCATTATTTTACTGCTTATTTCTGGCTTAGCATCTATTTTCTTGTGTAAAGAAAAGTCTTGAAACAAAAATACAGTGTTGAGATCAGAGTATGTTTTCTGAGGAAATGTATGTGTATCTGTAAATGGTATCTTTGAGATGTTTTACCAAATATTATGTTCTTGTAATTTATGATCCAGCTTTCATCCCAAAACATCTTCTGTTTCTGGTACTGGAGCCACTGCAGGAAGGAAAAGCAAAGATAAACATCAGCACATGAGTCATTTGCTTTTGTGTGTCTGTTTGCATATATGACTGCAGACTGACCACCGTGGTTAGGATGAAGCCACTGCTGAACAGGGTGACTAGAAGCCCAGTAGCCACCTTGATAGCAATAGGCATTGGACAGATCCCGCAGTCTGCTGGACAGTTCAGACAGTTCTCCTCCAGCTCGTAGATTTCATCCCCACACACTGAAATACATTCACGTGTTTTACAGTGTCAGAATATATCCACTCATTTTATTGGTGGAATTACACCGATTGCTTAGTTAAAAAGTCTAACAAATGTCTATTCATCCCTTCATTTTTCTGAAGCTTATCCAGGTCTGAACTGCACGAGCAGCAGTCTAAGCAGAGAAGCCAAGACTTCTCCACTTCCTCCAGGGGGGACAGTGAGGCATTTCCAAGCCAGCTGAGAGATGTAATCTCTCCAGCATGTCCTAGATCTGCCCTGGGGCCTCCTCCTCCTCCTCCGCTTTCACCAAGGAGGCATCCTAGTCAGATGATTAGGCTTCTTTCAACGTGGGCTTGAAATTATGTAATGTGAAAATACAGCTAAAAGATTATTTAAAATAGCACTTTCCTAAAAGAACACATGAGCAACAAAATGTGCCATTTGTATACTATAGTTGATAAGTATTGATACAGTAGGGTTGATTTTAACAGTTATACCTTAAATTTTCCCACTGATGATTGTCCTATATGGGCCTATATGAATACATCATGATTTATTTCTTGATTATCTTTTTCATGAATTTGTTAAGAATTTATAATCAACTGATTGCAGTGAAGTAAAAACACAAGAAAAGGAAAACACTCCAGTAAAATACAAATACTTCAAAACTGTACACTAGCCTGGTTTAGTTAATGTAATTTTCTACATTTCACAACAGACTAAAATAAACTGTACATTTAGTACATTTCCATATTCAGCCAAATTCATTAATGGCTTTTCAAAGGAAGATACATTAACAAATATAATTTGCACAAAATATGCACATACAGCATCTTTTGCTGCAGGCAATGTTGTCCTTTTATCAGCAAGTATGAACCTCTGCTGATAGTGTAGATATTATTTGAAGATGATGACTATTCTATCTGTCATGGTCTGGGTGAGAGCTTGTGTTTTTCCATTGCCTCAGTCCCCACCCTGGGGCAGAGCCTCCTCACCTGTCTCTCCATACGCACCTGCCGGCAATTTGGAGCAGCCTGCTTTTATGCCCAGCGCACCCTCAAACCCTCGCCAGATTGTCTGCTGATCCAAGTCAGCGTATGGCCCCACTTCTAGTTCATGTATACCTGTTCATGCCTACGCTCACCTGTGAACCTTCGTGATTACAGAAACTCCAGTCGCTACCTGCACTACTCATCCTCGTCTGTCTGCTCCTTGCCGCACATCCTCGCCACGTGCTGCTCTGGTTCAACTCGCCTGCCAGCTCTCTCGCCACCGCCTGCTTCTGGTTCGGAACCCCCCCATTGTGCGGACACTCACCCAGACCACCTCAACCGCCTCCTCTCCACTCCACTCTGCAGCCTGCAACAGTAAGATTGACGCCCAGTTGTTTTCACTCGCTGAGCCCGACCCACTCCTACACATACTCACTCTCTTGTCTTTTACATTGCAGTGCACCTGCCCGCTCCGGTCCGGTCCACGTCCTCCCTCACCAGAATTATTCTCACTGACTGTGCCACTGTCATCTGTTCCACTGTCAATAAATTTCACTTCTTTACACCTCCTTGTCTGCGTCTGTGCTGAGTCTGCATCTGGGTCCAACCTAACTCACGGCCGCCGGCCTTAACACTACCACAATCAACCTGCAGTTTGTGATGTAAATAAGACTTGATCTTAGTTTTCCTATCTAGTTAATTAAGCAACACATTGCATAATTCTCTACTGACGAACGTCTGTATAACATAACAAATATGATTTTAAAAAACTGACCTTGAGCACTGTCAACAAGCACTTTGGACTCCAGTGCAGCATGCATCTGTCCTATTTTGATATGAGCAATAACTGAGGTGACTCCCACATGGATTAACACTACCTAAAATGAGGGGGAGAAAGCTGTGATTGACATTAAAATGTATTTGTACTGTGGAAGAGTAAGATTATATATTAGTTCTCAGTTAATGATTATTTCACTTGTAATATTAGAAAATTCAGAAAAAAGCAGAATCAAAGTCACAAAGCCTACAATTTAATAGTTAAAGGAAAACATCCTTAAAAATAACTGTACAAATCATCAGTTACTAAGGTACCTTAAAGATTCTTTTCTAAATCATGGCTATAATTATTATATTTATTGGTAGTATTAGTAATAGTGCTAGTACTACCAGTAATATAAAGAATATACAAAAGGAATTGTCACGCTTGATGGCAACTTCAAAATGAATCATAATATTCTGGAAATAATCAGGGCTTTGTATGTAAACCTTTTTCATATAAGAAGTTCATCCTCACTTGAGTCATAACTCAGACTGAAGAAACAGAGGACTGACCTTTATTTAGGTTGGTGGTCAAATCCAGAAATACAAAAGGTAAACAGTGAAAAAACACAAATCCCACAAAGGCAGGGAAACAGAAAACAAGACAAAGACTGGAGGGAAAGACCATACTATGTATACATATAAAGCAATCAGAGATTTGAACACTTGTCTAATGCCAACGTTACCAAAAAGTCACAAGCTCTGCAGATTTTGGTAAATATGATGGAAACTACAACACAGAAAATTAAGTCACAACATATGAGGAACAGAGTTATTTTTCAATTTTGCACAAATGAAAATATGGTGTGAAGTAATACAGTATATATGTATGTCATAAATGTCAGATATGACAGATATGGCTGCATTCCCACTGAAACCCAAAGACAGTTACCAGACACAAAAGCAAGCTGAAATAACAGTGAAACAAAAGAAAACACATGACAGTATAAAGACCATCACACAAAATAATAAAAACAAGCATTGTTTTTGCCAATCCAGTAACCTGCCCTGTTGCTTGTATTTTAATTTTTTTTAAGTTAGATAGAAAAATTCCAGATTGTTTCCCATCACTGTTAATGTGTCCCACGATTGCTCTACATTTAGTTTGTTGGGATCTGGTCTCCATAGAGCAGGTGTCCCAAACCTGCAGCTCCAGAGTCATATGCAACTCTTTTGCACATCTTCGGTAGGTCCTTGCAGATTTTACATAAAACCAGAAGAATATGGAAATAAACAATGTTTTTTATATTTAGTTTTTATTCATTATTTCTGTAAGAGATTATTTACATTCTCCATTCGTGAAAGTGTGAAATCCTATACTCCACTTGTTTTTGTTTGTTTCTTCTTTTCTTTGTTTTTTTAAGTGCTAATTTGTACATCATAGCTCATCACCTGACACATTATCTTCTTAGTTTTGCTGAACCTTAGTAGTGGTGGCTTGCATGGATGTAAGCACATAAATGGCCCATGGACAAACTTGTTTGCTTTCACTGACAAAGGCTGCTGGTTTACTGGTATGCGTAATCTGCAGTTGGATTTTAGCCAAAATTAGACTGAGAATAAGACAAGAAACACAGAGGAAACTAATAAAACTCCACAAACATAAACATGAAATAGAACTTAAGCATAACAAGAACCAAAGGTTCAAAATACTAAAGAATAAATAACAATCAAAACCTAACTATAAACAGAACTAAAAACAAAGAAATCCTGGAGCAATCACAAATTAAACTCAGCCTAACATTAATCAAAGCTAGTGCAAATGAACTCAGATAAAAGCAGACTGAATATTCTTAATGATGAGTGCCAAACAGAACACACAACAAAATCATGATGAAATCAAAAGTACTTTGCCCTGAGCTTTACTATTTACAATTGTAAGCTTGTATTAAACATGAATCCTGTTATTCTACTTGGTTGCCATATAAACAAACGATCACTAGACATGTTGCAACCCAAAGTATGCTTCTCTTACTATAGGTCACAAGAAGACTATTGCGACTGGCAGTTATGTTGTAAGGTGACATGTTTGAGTAAAAGATGACAGGTCACGTTTCTTATGAACACGCAATTCTTTTTAAATAGTGTATGACACTGCATTTGAGAAAGAGTTGCTGAAATTAGATTAAGAAGAGAGGTGATGATCAGTGAGCAGCAGTATAGTTCACGCTGAGAAAAAGTACAACAAATGCAATGTTTGCTTTGAGAGTGTTGATGGAGAAGTATAGAGAAGGTCAGAAGGAGTTGCAATGTGTCTTTGTAGGTCTAGAGAAAGCATGTGATAGGGTGCCAAGAGAGGAAGTGTGGAACTGTATGAGGAAGTCAGGAGTGACAGAGAAGTATGTGAGGGTGGTGCAGGGCATGTATGAGGACAGTGAGACAGTGGTGAGATGTGTAGGAGTGACAGATGGGTTCAAGGTGGGGGTGGGATTACATCAGGGATCAGCTCTGAGCCCCTTCTTGTTTGCAATGGTGATGGACAGATTGACAGATGAGGTCAGAAAGGAATCTCCATAAACTATGATGTTTGCAGACAACATTGTGATCTGTAGTGAGAGTATGGAGGAGGTGGAAGAGAGCCTTGAGAGATGGAGGTATGCAGTGGAGAGAAGAGGAATGAAAGTCAGTAGAAACAAGACAGAG
>VUQH01031728.1:0-30395 GCA_015106775.1 Etroplus canarensis
CCAGTTGTCTTGACTGCCCAACAAAAAACCCATTACTCTGTCTTGTTGTCACATCAGTGTGCCGCTTCCTCACCTGCAATATGATCCACATTAGCATCCACAACAGCCTGGGAAGCTCCCGCTGTCCGAGCCGACAGGACTGAGAGCAGAGATAAGCTCGCTTCGTAATGAGCGCTCAGCCTCTGTTGGGCAGGAAAAAGAAAGACGGGCCCTTCAGAGGTGCAGTGTGAAATGGTTAGCAGTGCAGGTCACATGCATGTATTATTGAGAAACTCGGCCTCCGTGACCAGGAATGCAGTTTTTGTAAGGGTGTGTGGTGGTGCGTTGCCTTGTTTGTGAGTGGTATTTATGCTGTACTTCACCTCCCATTCATGCCACCAGTGCCGCATCCTCCAACCTCTTTTGTTGTACTTACACCCTCAGAGACTGGCACAAGCTTCACACTCGATGGTGGAGCATAAAGGAGAGGAAAGCTGGTTAAAGAGGGACAAAGGCGCAAACAATAAAGTGGAATGGTTGAACAGACAGACGTGTGCAAGTTATATGAAAATGAATCCTTGAAAAGCTCATCCAGCTGAATGAATGAATGAAATAGCAGGTGGTCCTAAAGGAATGAAGGGATCAGCAGATAGCTTCATTCTGCTGCTAATCAGTTTCTTCTTAACTCAGATTAAGCCAAGCTTTACTCTGAAGCTTAGCCTGACTTACACACTCACTAAACACCAATCACCTCAGCATTGCCTGACAGCTGAAGGGTATAGCAGAAGGCTATTCAGTTTCAAAAGTTTGTTTCTGAACACACTGTAATTGTTGTTATTCCTGCTCAGTTTCTGGTTTGATGCAGCGGTTAAAAAAATATTCCCTCTTCTCATGCAAATTGAATTCTAACACACTTTTGTCATGTAGTAGGCATTGAGCAGAAAAGCCATTTCTGGGGATTAAACCTTTAAAACTTTGACAAAAAAGTAAAAACTACAAATACAAGGTTTGTGTCTAAGGCTGACCAGTTAGATAAGTAGAATAAGTGTTAATCCTTATTTGCACATGACTAGTATTACCTTGGGAAATCTTGTAGGTGGTAATAGATGTAGATATCTTCTGCGATCTCCATCCTGTGCCCATAAGCCCTGTCTGACTGGCTGTGGCTAAGGCCTCAGTCATACTCTGGTGCTGACACGTACAGCTGGAGACACTGCAGCCGTGTGGACATTCCTGTTGTACTACTTTGAATTCCACCTCCTGGAATGCATGTGCATCGTAATGTAACGTCACAAAAAATTTGCAAGCACAGGAATGTCCACACCATCCATCTCACTCGCCATATCATTACGGCCTTTACATCACTCTGACCCATCTGGACCCTGGCAGTCTCCATAGGCATGGAAACTAAAGCAAAGAGCTGGTTGTCTACAGTTTGGCACGTTGGTGATTCAATTTCCACTTCTTCCAGTCCTTGTTTTGAAGTGTCCTTGAGCAAGATATTTAACCCCAAATTGCAAGACATTGAACCTCAAATCAATCACAAGTGTGTGTGTGTGTGTGTGTGTGTGTGTGTGTGTGATAGAAGGTGCTAGAAAGGTACTATAAAGGTACCAATCCATTTATCACTTGTTTGTAAAGTAGAAATTCCACTGAAAAATACCTGCAATAGTTTGTAAACACAACAGTCCTTCAGTACTATTATATTATCTTTGAAGATTTTTGTCTTCTTGGCATCTTTCTCCTGGCTGTTATTTGAAGTTAGAGAGGCTGCATTTGGCAATTATAAATGAAATTTTGGAAAGTGTTTGTGGGGTGCAAGTGTCATTTTAGAGTTAGCTTTATAGCAGATGATGCCACACCTCAGTGAATTTGAGTAAAACGCTGACTGTTTATCCTATGCAAATGTGTCACCTGAAATACAACCATTGGGGGTAGCTTCTAAGTCACACAAGGTACCCTGCTTGGTACGATTTTGTGTTTTAGCTTGGTTGTTGAAGAATATATGTACCATCTGGAGAATTGTCCTAAATATAGCTGTATTCACACATGAACCGCACCTCCAAACTTTTCTAGACATCAACCTGAAGCTGTGTGTGAGAACACAAAAATCTGAATCACTGAGACGGGATGTTAAACCAGCTTCACTGGTTTGCGTAGTGTCCACTACATCTTACACAGACAATAAAGAATAATTTTTACTACACTTTTAAAAAAGGCAACTTAGGACAATGTTTGAATTAGATTCTGTGGCTTGTCTGAAGTTCGTGTGTGAAAATGATTTATGATTGCAGGCCAGAAGTGTAAGGCAGAATAAATTGCTGCTCTCTGAGAGAAAAAAGGTGCTTTCATCATTTAAAAGTGAGCTTTGCTATCTTGTACATGACAGTAATAATATCTAAGAGACCTTTATACCTTGCACAGCATCTTCATTTTGTAATCTAACTATGCCCCTGGTACAAACACTTAACCCCTGTAACCGCACTTAACTCCACCGTTATTACAGTACTGTCTTCAGATAGCATTCCCTCCTGAGTCCCTACTTCTCCAAGTTGCCCTGGATATTTTTTTTTTCCAGAGTTATTTTAAGGGTCTCTTTTAGAGGGGGTAGCATCCGGTTTCAAGTAAAATAGTAATTGAGTCTCTCTCCCAGTGTTGGCTTGAAGGCTTTGATCTTTCCCGTACTCCAGTGTTAAATGGTTTCCTCCAAATCGCTGTGAACACGCAGCAACTGGCTTCTCTTTTATCACCAGCCCACTAACTGCACCTCTTTGTCAAGTGCTTTGAAGCCAGTCTGAAAAGAACAAAAAGGAAAGGACAAGTAGAACTGCATATACGTACAATTCTTATATATGTGCCCTTTTAATTGTAGGGCAGATTATTGCACAGAAAGAACTTTTGTTGTTGAGTTTTTTTGTGCGGGGAAACTGATGACCATGTCAAGATTAGGATTTCTTTCCTCATTCAAGGAAAAGAAGTCTTATCTTTTATCTATATATGACAGCAACTGGCCAGTGTAATAGAGTCTCAGAGGGAGATTTAAAAGCAGGGGACTGTGACTCAGCTCCCTTGTAATTAGTAGAATTTGCATGTTGATGCGTATCTTAACAAGGGGAGAAACTGGGATGGTTTGAAATGTTTTTGTGTCTGGGGCTGGTAATTGGCATCTGACTTATCAGAGGCAGATTGGCCACACTTGAACACTCAAAGGAACCAGAACCAAAGACTGTGATCAAGTGAATTGCTGGGTTTGACCTCTGGCAGAGTTTTTCAGTGTGCGCTGCACTTTCGTTTCTGGCTCTTCATACCAAACGCTGTACTTAACTGTTGCACATCAGTGTGGGGGAAATTGTACTGTACGCAGCCCTTTTTTCATTCTTCTCTTTTGTGATTAAAAAAAAAAACACATAAATGACAGCAGTCAATGGCAAAATAGGCAATGACCCAGACTTTGAAATCCAATGCTGATAAATTGCTGGGTGTTTGACTGCACAAGGCATACAGGATTATATTGATTTTCTTTTGTGTGTATATGTTTGCGTGAGTGAGTGTGATAGCAAAAAGGAAAAAAACAGAGGCAAGAGAATGCAATATTGTGTTTCATTAAAAAATCTTTAGGATATCTCATTACTGCCACATGATTTTCTTTAGCATCGGGGTTAGTGGGGACGGGGTGGAGCTAGTGAGTGGCAAGATGAATGTGCTTTCCTGTCTCAGATGACTATCTCATCTGTTGTTGTTCATGGGGAAAGGAGGAACTTGGCCCAATCTGCCCAGTATGGCAACTACTTCCTGACTAGGTTTGCCCTCTGCTTGCTGGTTTTACAACCTTATCAGATAACTTATCGCCACAAGGCAGAGCAGTCTAAAAACTACCAAGATCTGGAAGATATTTCTGCATTTTTTTCCCGCGTATTAGTGTTACTCCAGTTTTATTACTGCACAGCGATATCTCACTTGAGATCTCTTACACAAATCTCTCTTTGTTGAGGACAAAGCAGTAATCTATGATGTTGTCAGATTTTAGATTACGCTGCTCTCACTCCTGGCTTATTTGAATGACGCTTTGATTTTTTTGTGGGTCAAGGGATGATATAGATTTCTTCTTGTCTTCATCTTTTGCCACTACAGTATAAAGGTTTAGGTGAGTAGTACTATGCACTGATTCCTGTTTAAAGTGCGCGGTTTGTCTCTGCACCTGTTAGCTTGCTTGAGAGTTCAACTTAAAGGGCATTTTACTTAAAAACAGCAGATAATGGCATCTGCTGCCATAGTGAGATTTTTTTCAGCAGCCAGAAAAGGTTAGTCCAATTCTCAAATGAAGACATTAAGTGATGGTTTTAACCTTTAGTCCGACTGCTCTGTGGGTATCCATCTAGCCCAAGAAGCATGCTGTATCTTGCCATTTTGGTTTCCAATTATTTTATGGAAGGGGTGCTTTTTTCTCCCCTTTTTCTTTCTGACATCTTCTCACATCGAACACTCGCACTATCTCTAAACCAGCTCTCAAAGAATGCCCGTCTGGGGCTGCTCATGTCTCAGTGGGCCAATCCTTCATCGTGGGCCCATGGGGAGGCTGATAAGCGGGGGAATTTGAGCCTCAATCAGTACTGGTTAATTATCACTACCAGATGAGGTGAGAGGGTTCCCCATCCAACCAATCCCTTCTGGGTCTGTCTCCCCCATCACACTCGCACTCAGCTGTTGAAAGCTCTGCTTTGCATTCCATTAAAGGGCTATTTTTTTCCCTGTTTTTCATTATTTGTGTCCAATTTGACTTCATTTATTTTGTTTAGCTGTGTAGGAGTCGTGGTGCTGTCTACAGCCGTGGATGTAGAATCTGGAAACTAGGTGTCATTTGAACTAAGTAACTAATGTAGCTCCTTTCAGCAGTCAAGAACACATTTTGTTTACTTGTATGGCACAGAGATATAAATATGCACATTTTGAAAACACAGGTTCCAAATATAATTGCTGCAAACATCAATGAAAAATTCATGTTACACTAATGAGCGCAAAGCATGCATTACTCAACATTTATGGGGTTTTCCCTAACAGCCCATTTTCCCTGATCACCACTCAGCATTCTCAATGACCTGCATGGAGTGACATAAAGAAATATTTATAGGTAGCTTTGTAGTTGCATCTGTGAAAAGCAGGGATTTCGCAAGTCCTTTGTATCATCACGATAGCACAAAAACTATTTGATACAGGATTTTGAATTTTGGCACAGTGATAGACCTCCATGAGATCTGGAACTGATGGATGGATTAGCCACCAGGTGGCATTTTCTGTATACAGTTTACATTTTTAGCCATATCTCCGTACCTATTTGTCTGATTTGCACGAAACAAAAACCAAATTGATCATGGGATCATTTACTTTCATGGCAACACTGTGTTGTGTCTGCTGTCATCTGCTCTGGCTGCGGCTGAAATCGCTAAAAAAAATTTCAGGGATATTATGGATTCAATTTGGCTGTTGCATATGTCAGTTCTTAATCATCCAGTTCGCTTAAAACAAAACAGACAAACAAATAAAATGACCGTGGCATCAAGCCTGATATCTTATCAAGTGGGATTGGTTCAGGTCAGCATTTATGAAGAAATTGGAGCTTTTCAAGGGATATGCCTTTAGTGGTTACTCGGCAAAAGCTAGTGATAGGTATACTTATATGACTACTGAAGATTTTGATATATATAAAATATGTATATGTATGTATGCCTTTTGACCTTTTGGAAAATACACAAGCATACATTTTTATAGGCCACAGCTGGATCTTGAGAAATTTAGGTGTGAGATGTTGGAGCTTACATTAAATCTAATAATTCAACAAACATTTGATATTAACAATGCTTTATGCATTACATTTTATAGTTCATAACATCAGATTATTAATTTGGCTTTAGATATTCAGATTTTTAATCATTTAGTTCATATAATCATTAAACCAGTAAATGCAGATCACTGTCTTTCAGAATGGTAAACAAGACATTAGCATTACTTGATGTGGATTTTTTTGAAGTTTAGTTTTATGTATAAGCTTGGTTTTGGGGTTGTCTTTAAGTTGCAAAGTGATTGCACTGAAAAAGGCTCCAAGGTGGTTTTGGATTGTGTATGAGCCTCTCGCTGCTAAGCAGGAAGCATGGTTCAGTGTATGTCTGTGGGGGTGTGTGGAATTAGGAAGTTACTAATCATTGCTATACTATTGCCTGACACCATTACATTCAGTACTATTCCGAGAGCAACGACATAACATCTAGCCTGAATAAAATCCCTCACTTACTATCTGCACATTGGCCATGGTTGTTCAAATTTGGTGTTTTGCCGGAGTCTTGCACTCGGAGCATTTGCTAATCCTATTAACCAGTGAATCGTTTCACTAGAATCTGTTTTTTTATCTGATTAAAAAGAGACTGGCATTTGTTTTAGTATAACATTTTCTGGCAGTTTCCAGTGCAACCAATGCTGATGGCGTTGCAGTGACCCTGCTTCAGTGGTGACCCTGTCATGTTGTCTCTGGGCCTCCAGAGTTTTGCTATGGCAGCAAGCAGCAAGGATGACGGAGAACTGTGAGCTGAAGAAATTGGATCCTCTCCTCTTTTAATCTGCCAGTTGAGTTGGTGCCAGCTCAGGACAGCCAGTGTGTGCTAGGCGCCCCAATCATTTTGTCCATCCCTGTATGGCTTGGCCTTAGCTCCTCATTTCGTCAAGTGCTGTGGGGAATGCCTTGAATAGCAGAATCAGTGGGTTGTGGTGTCCCTGATCACCGTTGTACCTCCCTCAGGCTTGTCAGGCATCGTTGAGTACTTGAGATGCCATGCTAACTCTCCTTTACTTTAATTATATCATTTTGACTTCATTCTCCTGCAGCCAAGCTGAGATGGTACAGATTTCCACTTAAAAAAAATTCCATATCCTGAGATGATTTAGTTTCAGCTCTAGAAAACACTAATCTGTCTTAATGAACCTGGTCCTTTGCTCTCTGTTACCCTGTAACACACTGAAATCTTCCATCCAAGTACAGTAATATCAAATAGGGAAAGAGTTAAGCAAACTCTTTCTAATAGAATCCATGAGGGTCCCTCTGTACTTGTCCCTTCATTATGACAGGAGACATTTTCTCTTTTTCCCTAAATAGCTACATACCATAAACAGCTTCTTCTCCTCTTGTATTACAGACACATAGTCCCTCCATGCTTGGTCTTAGGTTCTTGGATATTTCCCTGAGGTGTTTGTTGATGACAGATGGGCTTTAGAGGGAAATTTGGGGAGATGGGGGGGATGAAAGATTCGGCTGCGAAAGAGACACTGAATTGAGGTATGAAGATGAAAGAGAAGAGGGGGAGAGTGTGGGAGGGAAGCAGAGACAAGCATTTCCATTAGTGTCATTAAAACAGCCCTGACGCTGAGGCTGGAAGAACAAACAGTGGAGATATGGAAATAGCAGAGAGGCAGGAGTCTGGTGAAGTGCTCAGGTAAATTACAAAGTGCATTCCTGCTGCATCTATCTTTACCTGTGCTGAAGGCCTCCATTCATCCTTGATGTGTTGCTAACGATTTTCTCGGCTTGTTTTCTTATAAAGGAATTACAGCCCAGAGATCCAGTGACATATTATAAAACAGTGTAATGATAACAAGAAGAATCTATATTACTATTTGCCCTTTACAAATGTAATTGCCCAGTGGCTGCAAATCCTTATGAAGTGTGTTTACTTTTGATGATGTCCAGGATCTCCTTGTCCCCATGTCCAGGCCACAGAAGGGCCTCTGTTGTTGAAAATGTGACTGGCTTCAAGAGTGGTCTGTTCTGTCTCAAGAGCAGCTCAATAAGGAGAGCAGTCAATATGACTGCTGTAAGGCGGTGGGTCAATGAGGGAGGAGGCTTCCTGCTGAGCCAAGTGTAGAATAGGAGAGAACAGGGGGTCTTTGTGTGGAGGGCAGAGCCTCACCCACTACACTTATTGCCTTTACTGGGATTTTACACCTAACCTTGCTGAAAGTGTAAACTGTGTCCGGAAAACAAAAAGTGATACTTGTCATTGAATACATGTCACAAAATTGAGTTTAGTAGTTTTTCTCTGGACACTGAAAAGTTGACATAGCCTCTTTTCCCCAATTTTCCAAATTCTCAAGGAAAGAGAGCTGGAAGTTGTGGTTTGCTGTCTGAACGTATTACCCAAGTCCACACACACACTCCTCACCTTGACAGTAAGCTCCGTAATGTCTGAAAACTTGCTTTTAACGTTGGCTCAAGATGGGGGAAATCCATCACTAGCTCCACGTCTCCATTCTGTCTCTCTCATCTCGGAGTGAGGGAGAGAGCAATACAGCATATCAGGGCACCACCATAAGCTGGGCTCCCAAACCTTTTATGACTGCAGAGAAAAGTGGATTTGGGACAGAGGTAACAGCCCATGCTTATCAAGCAGACAACCCCATTTTCTAGCCCCTTGCTCTCCGCTCCCTCTTTCTCACTGGTTGCTTGGTATGGAGGTTTCTATTTATCAAACACAAACGGGAGCTCCCACACTGGTGGGCCTGAATAGATTAGACTTCTCACACTCTAATGTGGTTTCTGACCCCTCTTTCCTTCTTTAACTCTACAGCTGTGTTGTTAAAGTCTGTTGTGTTTCATTACTATTAAATTCTTCCATTAGAATACACATGGGACTCCATTGCTGTTGTAAGAAACATTTAAGGGTGCACTTTGTGTTTCTTAGGAAAATATACAGCCATTATCTCGCTGTATGAGTATTATTGATGAATATATATATATATATATATATATATATATATATATATATATATATATATATATATATATATATATATAAAAAATACATACACATGCAAGAGATAGAATTCCCCGTCATTTTAGATTCAAGTCATCTCCTTCTCTTCGTTATGTTCTGTTTCAGCAAGGTTTGGTTTTTCCTGCACTTTGATATATGAGAACATGAGCTCTGAGTTTTCTGTCAATGAACATTTCACAAAGCATCAGAAGACCGCAGCTCGTTCTGTACGCGTTCATTAGAATTTTTTTCCAGGCTTCTAACTCTCAACCTTGTTAGCTGCCAAAAGTAAACTTTTCCATAGCTCTGACATGAAGGTTGAAGCTTGTCTTTAGTTTGCAGTAGTGATGTTTGTGCATTTTGTTATAGTTTTGTTTTTAATCAAAAGTTGCAGATCCTTGCTTCCTGCTGAAATGCTGGCTTTATCTGACCCTGTCTTGCTCTCTGTTTCACTGGAAAGACCATTTAGGCTAGTTAATCTTTAAATATCAGTGACAGACATGGGTTTCCAGCTTCTTCTTACCTGGGTGGAATAGCTCCAGGTTAACATTCAGAAGCCAGCACTGATAGTACGACTTTGTTGTTATTCCTGAGGGATCCATTAAATTGCCAAAGTATGGATTTTGCTGTGTGTTCTTTCACATATTTTGCCTCATTTTCTAGAAATAATCTGAGAGAGTTTGAAAGACAGCTGGAATAAATATATTTGTATTTTATTTGCCTTACAGAGGAGAGAAACTTGCACACTGGCTACACTTTGCAACAATCTTTATGTTCTTTGCCTAATCTGTTATGCAAAGCTTCTTTTATAATTCTTCTGCATGCTACAAAAAAAATAACAAATAAACAAATAAAAAATGTGGTCAAAGATCTGGAATTATGCTGCCACTTTTTATCAAAATATTTGTTCAGTCCTCAGATGGACCCGGTGGGTTAAACACAGATTACACCATCTCACCTTTCCATGAAATTCAGAGTTTGGACTTTGGCCACTACCACTGGCATCCTTGTTTTGCAATCTTGTTTGCGAGCTGTTTGTGTTTCAGTGCAGCTTGGTTTGTGGTAGCAATAGAGATTTTGTGTGCAAAGATTCTAGTGGAAGATTATTGGATGTCACGGAAAAGCTGGTTGCCTGCCATCACCCTCCTTTCACTCCTGGTTTATCCCAATCTCCAGTCCAATCTTATTCCCCTGGCCTGCTTTGCTAACACTGGATGTTGTATGTGCTACTGAAAGCAGATGGTTCGCCATTTTGTCGACAGTAGAGCTGAAGCTAAGCCCTCCCCTACTGTTTCTACAATGGGGATAAAAAGCTGCTAAAGGCGGCTGCTTTGACTCTGATAGGATGCCGCAGGACCTTCAAGCCCATTCAGTTTTTCCCTCAGATAGAGGACAGCTGAAGATGCTCTTTTGACTGGAAAGGAGCCAAGACTGGTCAAAGAAGCTCTGCCCAACCCCACACACCCACTGTTCCAGCAGTGTAATGCGAAGATGATTAAGCATGCCATGGTGCTTTTGGTCCGCCAGAGCAACAAATTCTCCCCACTGCTGCCCTGCTCTAGTCTCTCTCCATCTGTCATATACACCATCAGTAAAATATATTTCCTAGCATTGTCACATTCTGCCCAATAATTATGCAGACTCACTGTGAATTTATTGATTTCCTGAAATTAGCTGCTTACTTCAGTCTAATTAGAAGCAACTTATAGAAGCCACTAAGAGTTACAGTTGAAAATGTTTTGAGCTGCCTTACGAACATTGTATATTTTATTCATTGTTGCTGTTTAGTTGCTTGAATTATCCACTTCTGCCTGGAGGGATTTTCAAAATGTTTTGAGCACTCGTGCTCTCTGCGTATCCGCCGACCTAATAAAGTTTCTTTACTTGCATTCACTCTGTATCTACAGTGAAATGACACCTATAGCAGGCGTAGGGGGATGTGTTTAAGAAGTCACCCAACAACAGAGATACATCAATGTGAAAAACTAAGTAGACCCTCACGGCTTCCAAAGGAATTGAGAGGTTCAGTACAGCCAGGTGCTGCTGGTCAAATGCATGTGATTAACTGATCACCAGCCAGTGTGACCATCTCTATAAAAGCAGACATTGAAATGTGTGCAAATACGTTGCCACAATTTTTCTAGTAGTGGACATTCCAGCAAATTCACCCCAAGGTCAGAACGTGCAATGCTCAGAGAAATTGCAAAAATCCCAAGAGCTGCATCTCAGCCTCTACAGGCCTCATTTAGCATGTTAAATGTAAAGTTCATGATAGTATAATTAGAAGAAGAGTGAACAAGTATGGCTTGTCTGGAAGTGCTGCCAGGAAAAAGCCTCTTCTTTCTAAAAAGAACAGAGTACCATGGTTTAGGTTTGCAAAGTTGCATCTGGACAAACCACAAGACTTCAGGAACAATATCCTTTGGATAGACAAGAACATTTTCTTGGGGTTATTTTAATGTCCTTGGACCTGGGCACCTTGCAATTATTGAGTTGATCTTGAACTCCTCTGCATGCCAAAGTAGGCTATTATAGGGTCATATGTGAGGCCATCTTTCTGACAGCTAAAGCTTGGATGAGATTGGGTCATGCAACAGGACACTGACCCCACGCACAGCAGCAAATCTACAACAGAATAAAATGGAATCAAGGTGTTGCAGTGACCCAGTCCGACTCCAGACCTCAACCCAATTAAAATCCTGTGGTAGGACCTTAAAAGAGCTGTTCATAAATTAATGCCCACAAACCTCAATGAACTGAAGCAACTTTATAAAGAAAATTGGACCAGAATACCTCCACAAAGATAGAAGAGACTGATAGTTATACAAAAAACAATTACTTCAAGTTATTGCTGCTAAAAGTGGTTCTATGAGCTATTTAATCATGGGGTGTACTTTTTCACATGCTTGTACGGAGTCCTGTGAATATTTTCTTTTTCACACAGCTGTATGTCTCTAAAGGGACTGTGGTCATCCATCATTTTCATTGGCAAGGTTCTCTGCTGTTTATTGAGACACAGTACAGGCACACTTCCTTTTCAGTATTGTGGTCTCATCACTGAATTAGTGGGGGGTCTGATTGCACAATTTAGTTGGAAAGTGTTGTCTTACATTTATTTACATCTCTTCAGTTCGGTCACATTTCTTAGGACTTTGCTGTAATTGTTTGTTCTTTCAAGAGAACTAAGTGCACAAAGGACAAGCACTCACATTGCCACCATAATTGACCATGCGTTATATTACTTCTCTCTGAGTCTCACACTTGGGATTTAATGCCACAAGGTAGAGAAATTACCTTCTAGTAGTTAAAAAGCTGAACTATTGACACAGCATCTCGCTTATGCTCTCCCTCCACTCTCTCATTTTCTGTCTTCATCTCTTTCTATCTTGTTCTGCTCTCCTTCTCCCCTGGAGACATGCCATTTCCTTGGAAAAGAGCAGGCATATTTTAAACTGCATTTAACACTCAGCCACTTATTTCACTCCATTCGTTGAATTATTAAAATACCTTCATAGACCTTTAATTATTTTTCAAGCATTGTCCCATCCCTGCAGAACTGATAATTGGTGTTATTTATCTAAACAATACCACCGTGTGACTCTTACAGTGGAAGTGCTTGAATAATGGATGAGGTGAATGCAAAGCAATTTTACTTACTCTGACTTTGGCACTGTTCTTGTCAGTGTGATGTTACATTTATGCTAGAGGAAAGGAAATGCCAGCCATGTTCCAAAGTGTTTACTCCTTCACTGTACACTGTACTTACGATAAAGCAAGACGTGATATTAACTTGCCAGGGAGGCTAGACTTGGTTAAATTTGTCAGTTCCTCTTGCCCAATTCCAGCGGGGCTTGTGGTTTCATAATAAAAAGCCTCTTGGAGGCTCTGGAACAGGCTAAGGCACATTGGCTGAAAAGATGAAATGAGGAAAAAGATGTTTTGGTTTGGGAACACTCATTCAGTGTTTGGGACACTTGGAGTCCTGCGGTGTCCTTTCATTTTTAGAGTGAGAATGCACCATTGATGTCAGTGACATCTCAGAACATCGTGTGGTGGAACTGAAACGGCAACTGGTAGCCTGTACTTTGTAGTGATTGCACGCATTTCACAGCTTTCTTGAATCCTCTGATGTAATATTAATCCGAGCATGTTCAGTAGCCACTGGGTGTTCGTTTCTATGTGGGAATGCAAGGCCCTCCCACCGTGGAGGGTTGCGTCAGGAAGGGCATCTAGCGTAAAACCTTTTCCGAATTACTGAAGCGGATTAATCCGCTGTGGTGATATCCTTTGCGGGGGGGGGAATACAAGGGAGCAGCTGAAGGTATGTGCATACATACATACAGTATATATAGACTAGGTTGGGTGTTTAGTAATACAACCATTCATGTTCATTTGTTTCAGATAACAGAACCTAAAGCAGGCATCAGATTTGTACAACCTTGTGGAAAGAGGATACATGCTGGCATTACAGTGAAAGCAATATTATCATATTGGTATCAGCTGCAGTAGGTGTGGCCTCATGAACAATCTTGATTTAGAATGTGTTCTGCTTTTCAAAGGAATCATGCAGCTTAGGTCATTGAAAGGTTCTGCATGCAAATATTTTATAAAAAAATTCACTGGCTAGCCACACACCATCTTTTTAGCTCATCCAGCCAAAGAACCGATGCACTAACACCATTGGCAAGGCTTCTGTCCATCCACATTTCACAAGAATTGCTGCTCCTCCTGGTTCATAATTTAATCAAACTTGCAAAGTGATCACCTAATGGCTCTTCACCCAAATTGTGCTCAAGGTGATACTTGTCATTTTACAGGTACCTTTTCTGTTTTCACAAGAATTGCTTCTTCTCCTAGAGTGTTGGTCAAACTTAAGTAAAACTTGCACACTGCGATCATGTAATGGGTTTTCACTCAAGTTGTGCTCAAAGCCAAGGTCATATTTGTAGCTTTGTGGACACTTTTCCATTTACACAAGAATCACTGCTCCTCCTAGAGTATTGGTCTGGATTGCAGTGTTTGTGTGTGCTCCACTGTCCTGTATTCAGCCTACAGTTTGGGAAACATGCGCCATGTTGGGCAGGACCCGGGTTTGTTAGTTGTCAGGGACCGAACTTTCAAAATAAAAATGCCTAAATGGATTACCTCATGTATACATAACAGCACTGTCCAAATTTGAAGTGAGGAAGAGTGTGATTATATTTTAGTGGATAAAAAACAAGAGACAAGCGGACCAACTATGAGCATCTTAAAAGAAACATTGAAATGTGCAATATGAATCACCACCACCTGTACGAACTTCTATAATAAAATCAGAGCAAAAACAAGATGCAGGGATTTGTGATTTGGGCATTTAGCTTTAAGTCAAATTGGCAGGCTTTGTAGCCAGGCAATCATGTGCACAGTTAACCATCTGTGTGGAGAGTCATGAATTAGATCCTGGATCATGATTCTGCCCAAAAAATTGTGGAGTCATCTTTTTGCCAGATCGCCCACTGATAAGCTGCTGCAGTGGCCATGAAAGAAATCAGTTTTATGGCGATCAACAAGAATTTGAATCGTTGATCGTTACTGCTCACAGCAAAGTGGACCTGAGCTAAGATATCACAAGCACATGTCTGTCAGTCAACCAGCTAAGATCATTCTTCACCTCTTTCTTCTTCCCTCTGTTACTGTTCAGGTTCAGCAGTACACCCCTTCAGCCCCATCTGGTTCACAGTGGAGCCCCAGGACACGCTGGCCATTCGCGGGAACTCTGCTTTGCTCAACTGCTCTGTACACAGCGATGCAGCCACGCCAGCACGCATCGAGTGGAAGAAAGATGGCACCCACATGAGCCTGGTTTCAGACGAGAGGCGAAAAATACTTCCTGATGGCTCATTGTTCTTCACCCATGTGATCCACTCTAAACATAATAAGCCAGATGAGGGAACCTATCAGTGTGTTGCCACCATCGAGAACCTGGGATCCATTTCCAGCCACACCGCACGCCTCTCTGTAGCAGGTAAGGGCTGCCAGATTTATTAGCCTAGTTAACTGATGAAGTTTTACCATATCCTGCACTCCATCTCAACTCAACTCAGTATCACAGTTAAAAAGCTGTTGCGATTTTTGGTGAACTGTTGACCTTTCGGAAGTCACTGTGTCATTGGAAGAATTGAGTGGCACTGAAAATTCTTTAACAGCAAATGTTTTACAGAGCCGTTGAACACCAACACATTTGCTTTTGTGATGGCTGATGAGGCTGAATGACTGTTTTCAGAAGAAAGTTGTTGACAAATGAGGTGATAAGGTTTAGATAATCCCAGCTTTAACTTTTGTCGGGGCTGGAAGAAAGTTTTTTGTGAAATCACTTAAATAACAGCAAAAAAATTACGCTTTCCCTACATGCTGTACATGCACAGTCACATGGTGTCTATATATGTGAAAGACTTTTTCGGTTGCTTTTCCTTATTCTGTTCTCTGTCCTTCAATGGCTCAGCCATTTGTACTTTCTTTTCTTTAAATTCCTTCACCTCGCTGGAGCCTGAATACATTTCCCTACTGGATAAATGCTTGTAAAAGGGTCTTTTTTTCATTACTTTTTCTACAGTGTGACCTTGTTCAGCATGGGAACAGCAAGTGACGTGGGATTATTAGGTGTTTTGAGTCAAGTCATGCCCCAAAATTCAATTTGCTGCTGCAGGAACCACAGAATGCATTTACTGTGTGCTTTCTGCTCAGCCATGCTCTGCCAGATTTTAAAGACACTCGACAGAGAACTCTTGTTGACAATGGAATCGTAAGCCTCTCAGATAGGGAGTGTCTGTGTAAAGTTACTGTCCGCTTGTGATTCTGTTTCTTTTCATTGGCTTTTGAATTACAAGGTAATGAGGCAACATGTTACTATTGGAGAGACTAAAAGATTTTTCCTTTTTCACTCAAAGAACTCAGCAGTCTAACTATGTGTGTGACGAGTTCTCTCAGATATAACCTGTATAGGAAAAAAGCAAGCGTATTACTGTTAAAGTGCTGCAGGGTTTAAGATAAAACATCAAATGGCCAAATAAAATGTTATTATCAAAATATATCCTATGCAGTTTTTTTTGTGAACAGAGAAATTGCACTTTCTCCTCCAAATTTGTTCTACATTGTTTATACACATGCTTACTTGCAGACAATCTATTTTTTCTGGCATTTTATGGTGTAGCTCCACTACCTGTTGCATACAAACTAATTTTTGTTTTTTCAAAACATGGAGCTGTGCTACTGCAAGTCTAAAACTCCACAGGGTAGCTTAAAGTATGAGAGCTTGGGCACCGGTAGCACAGATGTGATCAAACGAGGAAAGAGGATATACTATATGGACAAAATTATTGTACTGGGACACCCACACATTACATCTACAGTAGTTTTTATGACTTTGCATTCTAAATCCATAGGAAGCAATATGGAAGGCACTCAGAGAGGCACTGGAGAAGTCTAGGGCACTGGTAGCAAACTTTGAATGCAGCAGCAAGAATAGGCAAAGTACAGAAAAAGTGATGTGGCTTCCGGAAATCCCAGGCAGAACAGCGTGGTGTCGGGTAACAGAGCAGAGCAGAAGCTGAAGCAGAAGCACTCTGGGGAATCCTATATTCCCCCTTTTATACTCTGTTGGAGGGTCTGAAATTCTCCTCCCAACTTTACGTTAATCTATTGACCGCCAGATCTGACTCCAATGTAATTTACACTTTTAATCCCAATTTAGACACCAGCATAATCTTTAGATTTACCACCAACCCTTAACAGTTATTTTCACCCTCATCCATACATTATCTTTCCAAAGTTGACATTTCATGATAAACTTGACAAATTATGTATGTTTGTGGGCAGTAATTTATTCATAAAGCAGTATGTATGACAAGAATATATACAATGCCTATAAAAAGTATTTAACCCCCTCAGATTTTTCATCCTTTTATTGCTTCAGTAAATGAAATCATAGTCAATATAATTTGGTTTTTTGAAAAGAATTTGCAAAAAAAAGGTTCTGTCATGTGAAAACAGAGTTTTGCAAACTAATGTCAATCGATTAAAAATATATAAGGTAAACTAAATGTTTGCATAAATATTCACCCCCTGTAAAGGGACTGACCTAATTCAACAGCGGTCCAGTTGATTCCAGCAGTATCACAGTTAGTGAAATGGAGATCACCTGAGTGCAGTTGATAGTATAAAAACACTTGTGTCTGGGAGGTCCAGTCTCTGGCTCATCAGTATTCCTGCTACAATTGCAACATGAGGACTAAAGAACACTCCAAGCAACTCAGAGAAAAGATTGTTGAAAAGTGTTAGTCAGGAGATGGCTACAGAAAGATTTCCAACTCACTGGACATCTCAGAGTTCAGTCAAATCCATTATTAAGAAACGGAAGGAGTATGGCACTTGTCTAAATCTACCTAGAGCTTGCCGTCCTCGCAAACTGAGTGACCACCAAGAAGAAGACTGGTGAGGGAGGCCACCGAGACACATTCGACCACTCTGAAGGAGTTCAAATCTTCAGTGGCTCAGGTGGGATCGCCCTTGACTTTCTCCCCCTTCATCAGCTGTTAAGTGGATGGCATTTGGAGGCCTGATGCTTAACACAGAGGCCCAGGCTTGCCTGGAAAATACCCAGAATAACACTTAAAAGAAATATTGTAAAATGCAGGGTTTCTGCAAGATCTTGAAGTGTGTCTGTCAGAATTTCTGCACATTCATCCATAAGAGCATTTGTAAAATCAGACACTGATGTTGGACAAGAGAATCTGCTTTGCAGTCTCTGTTCTAGTTCATCCCAAAGGTGTTCGATGGGGTTGAGGTCAGGGGTCTGTGCAGGTCAGTCAAGCTCTTCCACACCAAACTCATCCAAGCATGCCTTTATGAACCTTGCTTTGTGCACTGGGTTGCAGTCATGCTGGAACAGAAAAGGGACTTCCCTTCATTGTTCCCAAATAATTGGCCTCAGCTCTCGGTGACCCACATTATGTAAATTTTCATGGTCTGCCTCAATGTGGCTGAGCTGCTGTGGTTCCTAAACGCTTCCACTTTGCAATAATACCTCTTACAGTTGCTTGTGGAATACCTAGAAGGGAAAAAATTTTAATGAACTCTCTCATTGCAGCAATGGCATCCTATATCAGTACCAAACCTGAATTTGAGCGCTTTAGAATGACCAATTCTTTCACAAATGTTTTTAAAGGCAGACTGCATTGCTCAGTGTACACATGGGACAATGGGACTTAATGAAACAGCTGAATTCAGTGAAATGGACTGGTAGTTATAAAGCGCTTTTCTACTATAACTGAGCTCTCGAAGCGCTTTTTTACTACAAGCCCCATTCACACACACATTCATACAGGGCTTTAGTCTATCAGTGTAAGGGCATTTAACTATCACATACAAGTTCACACCTCGATTGACGCGTTGGGAGCAACTTGGGTTCAGTGTCTTGCCCAAGGTCACTTCAGTACGGCGACTGGAACAGCTAGGGATTTAACTACTAACCTTCCAGTTAGGAGACGACGCTACCTCCTGAGCCACAGATGCCCCGATTAAGAGATGTTGCCCAATGCTTTCGCCCAAATAGTGCAATTTTGCATTTAGATACATAATAAGAAGCATAAATCATAAATCTTAACATAGGTGAGACTGTGGAGTCCTTTCTTAGCTGCTAATCCATCTGAAAAAGGAATGGGAGATATGTACTTCTGGAGTACAAATAATATCTCCCCTCTGCACTCACATATAATGCAGAGGGGACTTGTTTAGTTCTTGTCCAAGATGTGTTTCCGCTTTGAGACCGTATCACAGCCGGTGGGTTCTGTCTGGGTCAAACATGATGGGATGTTAGATTCAATCAATTTCTATTTGAAGAGGGGAGCTGGTGAAATCTGTCAGCTTTTATAGGCACGCATTCACATATATGCTCTTGGACTAGCTGTTCACATGGAAATTTATAGACTTAAAAGCTTCAGCAATTGTGCGCGTGCATACACACACATACATGCATTTATGGTTCTACTTACACACACACATACATGCCACTGTATCTCCAGCTGTCTGGCAGGTGGCCAATAAAAAGGTTAATTGCAGTGTAGAGAGAGCAGGCCATTAGGCCGCCATCAGACCCTGGAACGACGGCGCAGGCAGGGGTGGAGTGGGCGTGACCTCTCAGATGTAATGACGGAATGAGTCACGGATGGCTGGCATGGCAGGGAGCATATCTGACAAATACCAGGGTAATATCTGGGATTGATTGCTAGGAGACGTGCTGCTCATTCTTCTCGAGGAAACACCTCTACTTCTGCACAGTACTGGCATCACTGCTACTCCACGCTACCCAGCTTTACCTCTTTGCCCTTATAGGCTCCGGTACCCGGCCGTTGTTTTTGTTTGTATTTATTTATTTTTGGACAGTGATCACATGCATGTAGTGTAGTTGGAAACAATATTCAGTGCACAAAACAGTGCATAGTAAGATAGATAACACATGGTACTGTGTCTTACTTGAACAAGCCGAAGGTGTCATTATGTGCTCATCTAAGTAGAGAATCATTTTACAAATAACTCTATGCTGAGCAATATAATAATAACATCCCATTATTATGCACTCTGATGAGATTAAAAAATATATATTTTTATACTCTTTAGTCATGTGTGCACACATATTAGGTGTAAACATCATTAAAATATGATATTTTTGTTGTTAGAACATTTATTACTTTTCATATCATCTCATTCATGTGCACATGGTGGCTTCTCTCTGCCTTGGGTTCCCTCTTTGCTCTTGCTTTGTCATCCAGTCTGCCTCTGTGTGTTTTAGCCTGTGTGTGCACAGTCAGATACTGTGGAAACACAAGCCGGGCTCAGATGAAAGAGACGGGGAATGTGGCCTAGTGGGGTGCAGTCTTATGTATTCAGTTTGAGTCTGTGCAAGAGAAAGGGGGGGGGAGGGAATTATAAGGCTAGCGGTATACAGCGGTGATAGCCAGGACACAGAGCGAGACGCGAGTAATGAGAAATCCCATCTTAACTGTCTGCTGTTCTCCCACACAGCCATCTCTCCTCCCACTGGCACGCTTTGAACTCAGTCCCCCTTAAGAATCGCATGAGGTGAGCCCTATCTCACTGCCGCTTAACAGGGAAACCCCCAAATAAGAAAAGGGAGACTTCAGTTTGCCCTCTGGCTATCTTGGAATCCCCTTTTTTTCCTTTTTGACCTCTGTGTATGTACATGAGGCGATTCTCTACAATGATACATCAGTTTTTCTCTCCTGTACCTTTCTCTGTTTTGCTTCTGTGTTCTCTCTCTCACCTATAGGTTACTGTTTCATATAAAGATAACAAAAGCCGCATATTGCTTTGCTTTGATATCACGCTTCACTGAAATCTCATTTTTCCCTCCCCACAGTAGCAGAAATTATAAACTAAACACCAGCACTCTTCATGTGTCATATGTGTCGCCTTATATTTAATAGTACTCATCCTTTGATAGAGTCGGACGCCCTTTGAAGGATTTAGGGGTGTCTGCAGATTCTTTAATCCCTTTTTTTGATGTATTTTAATCTGTTTTTTGATGGGGGCCGTCACACCCCCAGAGACATGATGGCTTGAGAATGGGGAAAAGGATGATTGCATCATTATTGCATGCATAGCCCTTTGTGGTGTTGTCGGAGACACTTTGCTGTACTTGCAGCTAAGTTGACATCTTTACATATTGTGAATAATCACAAGTCAGCTGTGTTTTCTAAACGTAAAATGGATGTCAGCCAAACATGGATAAAGACATTCAGTCAGAATGAAACATCATAATAGAGCACTGAGGTTGCTCTGGTTAGCAAGATTTTCTGTGAACGCCTTTTTTGTGTGTCATACATCTTCTTTCAGTGACTCGGGTAAAGAAAATGAAAACACTGCAAGGGAATGCATACAAATATACAGTCATTTTATATGCTCTGTACAGTTATAGCAGTGTAGGATATTTTCTGAGTTAAGCAATTTTTAACACTGTGGCCTGCAGGTCATTAATTTGTGCTTAAGCACAAGGAGACACTCTTTAGTAGAGACAGGATTGCATCACTTTTCAGTGTTTTGAAAAAGTATCATCTTCACCATGTGTGGCTTTTATAATATGTTAAATCTGTGTTAATATGTATTTTACATATAGCTTTTCTTCAGACCATGTCAAGGAATCCTATAGTACAAAGTGCTGTTGAAATATAAATTGTTCAGGCGAGATGGGCATAGCTATTGTAAGGTTAACCACTGGTCTCATCTTTTGGTGCATGGATGTCACAGTCCTGGTTGTTTAGAACCAGAAGTGACCATATTTGGACAAGACAATGGAGTGATCAGTTCAATTCAATTCAGTTTTATTTATATAGTGCCAATTTACAACAAAGGTTGCCTCAAGGCACTTTACACTGTAAGGTAAAGACCCTATAGTATTAGAGAGAAAACCCCAACATCAGATGATCCCGTATGAGTAAGCACTTGGCGACTGTGGGAAGGAAAACCTTTCTTTTAACAGGAAGAGACCTCCGGCAGAACCAGGCTCAGGAGGGGCAGCCATCTGCCTCAACCGGTTGGGGGTGAAGGGAGAGAGAAGAGAGAAAGGAGAGCAAAGAGAGACAGAGACTACGGGAGAGAGAAGACAGCATTTAATGACAAGTTATCAGCCAAAGCTGGCGACCTTGGTTTACAAGGTGCATCCATTGACTTCTGATGATCAGTTTTTGCCACATTTGCCCCTCAGTTTTCTTCTTGGTTGTATTATATTAAATTTAAATTTGCATTCTTTTCACCTCATTAACTTCCCTTTCTTTGATTCTCACTTCCTAACCATATTCATGTTTAGTCCTCTGCACTTAGACACTTTATCTCTAGGTATATCCTGGTAGCAAGAGTACTCAGAAGGAACCAATCAGGACTCTTATATTAGCCTGTTGAAGTTATTAACAATTTTTAGGTTTGCATTAATTTAAGCAACTTTTAACACAACCAATCAGCTTTCTGCAGTTAACAATTTCTGACACATTGTATAAATGTAGTTCTGGTTATATAGGCAGAGGCCTGATTTAATGTATTTGGTGCCTTACTTTGGTGTTTTATTCGTTTTAACTGTGTTTATTCTATTTAACATTAATGTTAGTTAAGTGTGTGTGTGTGTGTGTGTGTGTGTGTAATTCCAGTGTCGGTTCAAGCGTAATTAGGACACTGGAGACCTTATACATATTATAGACAAAAGTATTGGGCCACACATCTTAATTATTGAATTCAGGTGTTTCATTCAGTCCCATTGCTACAGGTATACAATATCAAACACTGAGCCATGCAGTCTGCCTTTACAAAATTTCACGAAAGAATGGGTCATTCTAAAGAGCTCAATGAATTCAG
The DNA here is from genome assembly GCA_015106775.1 of Etroplus canarensis. Lineage (NCBI taxonomy): Eukaryota > Metazoa > Chordata > Actinopteri > Cichliformes > Cichlidae > Etroplus > Etroplus canarensis. Next base: position 22,173 of record VUQH01031728.1, read on the forward strand.
GTTTTCAGTTGTAATTTCTCCATTAAGGGATTTATAAAGTATAACTTCTTCTTCTAAAATTACAGACCGGAGTTGCCGAGTGCTGAGGTGCATAGTACGTAAAAGTTGTCAACACTTTACTGATGCTAATAGTAATAATAGTAATCAGCGTTTCAAATCTCCTCTGGCATTGTCATCAGCTTCAAAAGTGTGCACCAGGACAGTCTTGGCATGGGTTTCAATGGCAGAAGAGTTGCTTGCAAGCCTTCCATCACCAACCACAATGCCTAGTGTTATGTGAAAGAACTTGACTGGTCTGCAGAGAGCCCTCACCTCAACTCCAACCCCTCAAGCATCTTTAGGATGAACTAGAGCGGAGGTTGTGAGCCAGGGCTTTGCATCGAACATCAGTGTCTGACCTCAAATACCCTTCTGGATGATTAGGAAAAAATTGTACAGACACGCAAAAATCTTGTAGGAAAAGCCTCCCCAGAAGAGTGGAAGATGTTATAGTCACAAAAGGGGGACCTACTCCATATTAAAGCAGAGAGATTTAAAATGGGATGTGGTAAAAGCTCCTGTAGGTGTGTAATGTGTAGATGGCTTAATACTTTTGTCCATATAACGTAAGACCTTCTCAGGTGTTCTGAACTTTATTAATTTTTCTGTTCTATATTGCACGTAAAATGACAAAAATCTAGGGCAAACAAAAACTCTTGCCTCGAATGCTGGTTTGCTTCCAGCATTGCACAGATACAGACCAATTAGGTGATGCCTAACCACTCACACTCACAAGATTCTCAGGTGTTCACTGAGGTGTATGCATTCATTTTATTCATTCACTCGTTCCTGTATCTACCTGAGATGCACAACCACTTCCCTTTCTTTGCTTTATCTCTTTCACCTTTGTCTTGCTTCTCTTTGTCAGTTCTCTCACTGAATCATCCTCCTGTCCTCTTTTTACCGCCTTTACTACCACTCACAGTCCTCCATTTTCTCTTTTATTATCCTTTCAGCTCTCCACCTCTCAACTGCTTCAACACACCCACTGGCATTCACACACTCTAGCACTCACCCATTTTGCAGTTCCACAGTGGCTGCACCAAAGCTCCATCAAGAATGTACAGTAATAAATATCAAAAACAATAAAAAAAAAATCATTCTCAAAGGAACTCCAAAAAAGAAATAAATCAACTATGTCACAGTTTTTCTCTGAAATTTTTTATTGTTTATTTGTGAGTGTGTGTGCAGGCAAGTCTTGACTATGTCCACACCAATTTGTGTTTGTGGTTTGGCACCAGCTGTAAGGTAATAAATCATTTACCAGTTAGGACAAGCTCTCATACCAGTTTCTAGGACAATAGAAACACTTAATCTGGTTATAATGCAATGCCACAATTCAGAGAACCATATTTTACATTTGGCTGGTGACACTAACCTTTGGTCCTGATTAAATTCCTTAAGCCTCTTTGTATTAGATATAATCAAATGATTCTGGACTAACATGGATCTAAACTGCACCTTGACTGGTTGATAAAGACATGCAACCCCAAGGTGTGAATTGTAGTTCATTCCTGTTTTCACTTGACATCTCCATCCATCCATCCATCCATCCATCCTCTGCCACGTATCTGGGTCCAGGGTGTGGGGACTCTGGCCTGTCTCTTCCCAGCCACCTCCTCCAGTTCTTCTGGGGCGACACCAAGGTGTTCCCAAGCTATCTGAGAAATATCATCTCTCCAGAGCTTCCTGGGTCTAGTTCGGTGCCTCTTACAGGTTGGACCTGCCCAAAAGTCCTCACCTAGGAAGCATCCAGTAGTCATCCTCTCCTGAACTACCTCAACTGGCTCCTTTCGATGTGGAGTAGTAGCAGCTCTACTGTGAGCCCCTCCAAAATGTCCAAGCTCCTTACAATATTTCTAGGCGAGAGCCTGAAGACCCTTCAGAGGAAATGCCTTTCTGCCACTTCTTACCACAATATCATTCTTTTGGTCACTACCTAGAGCTTGTGACCATAGGTGAGGGTAGGTATGAAGATTGACCGGTAAATCAACAGCTTCACTTTAGCACTCAGCTCTCTACACCATGACAGACCAGTACAGCATCAACACTTAGGTACTGTGTAGGAGTAATATTAAGAGAAGTATGCAATACTGTATGTTAAATTTCTATATAGCCTGTCACATAATAGAGTTGTCTTTGATCCGCATGTTGGCAGATCTCTTCGTGAACATAAGCTTGCTCACTGCAAGCTGATACGAATTATGAGTTGGATAACAAGTCCTGGTTCTTGGAACATTGGAGAGAAGGACCCAAAAATGCCAGCATAGATGCTAGTTGTTTCCAAATGTGCACAGCGTGTTTACATCTGACCTATTGCAGACATTTCCTTAGCCAGGTAAAATTAAGTGTGCGCACATCCAGGTGCAGGCGCTTCCCACTTAAAACCAATTATGAGCTGCCTTGCTGCTGATTTTCGGGTTGTTGGGATGATGAATCGTTCAGGGTCAGGGTTACCCTGATTTTCATCTCTTTCTGGCACAGGAAGGATTGAAGTGAGCTGTAGATAAAGCAGGAAGAAAATACACTTAGGGGCTTTTATTATATGTAGAGATGAAATTGAAAACATTCAGCTATCTTTGGGGCAAAAGTAATGAAAAGAAAATATAACAGTAGCATTTCAGTTAAAGATAAAAAGAAATGTACATGATCTGTTAGAGCCACCTGTAAAGATGAGGCTAAATAGGACAAAGAGAAACATGACTCGAAAACACAGCAGCTGGGAAAACACAATGTGGGATATCTTGGTTGAGGTTGAGCTTTAGGGAAAGATCCATCTCTTTTCATCTCTGGAGGCTGGCAGTAGGAGAAAAGTGTCGGCAGGGAGTTTGTTGGGCTGGAGGTAGATGACAGCCTCCATTTTACGTGTATTCACTGACTGATTAGGTCCTCTGGGTAGGTGGAGAGGCTGATGGAGACAGCCCTATCTCTACTCTCCAGACACCACAGTGTCTGCTGTGTGGTTTGTGCGTGTGCATAGAAATCTACTTTATACCTATGCAATTAATTGTCTTTGTATGTTTTCAGATTATTTTCTAGTTGAGCACCAGTGCGAGCTTGTTGCTACACAAGTTACCAGCCTCATCGCAGGCTCATTTGAAGTTTTTACCTTTTTGGCAGCAACCTAATGTCACTCCTGAAATCCCTTGTTTCCAGAAAGTTTTTAATTTCTGTGTATACATCATAAATACGCTGCTGCTACAGTGGGCAAAACATGGCTAAAGTCTGGAATTGTACTGGTAACGCTTGCTTTCATACACTTTTTTTGTACTCTTGGCTCTGTATGGTGTCATCTCAGGCGGTGAGCACTGAAGCCCCACCCACTGGCTATTCGAACCTCCTGTTTGCAAGGGTTGGCCAATAAAAATAAAATTGACTCAATGAAAGGGTGGCCTCAAAGGGAGGGAAGCTAAAAAGGGTAGTTTCAAATAGAGGATAAACTGTGGGATTACGCAAGAGTCCAGTATGAGATGAATAGTGTCCCAAGTCCAGAAGTATGGAATTAGAAGTTAGTATAAAATGGACTTTCATACTTTTATTTTCACAATATAGATTTACTGTGTTGGATAATGTACTCTAACCTTTGATTTTATGATCTTCCTTTTTTGGTTCACATGTAATATGCTGATATACAATAATGATTTGCCCTTGTCTTTACCTGTCATTCTAGAACAGTTGAAATTGTGACTCTGAAGCTTACAAATACTCTTTGATTACTAGGGATGTGCACAGCTGGTTGACTAGACAATTAAGCAATCGCTGACCTTGCTCATTTGCGCCAGAAATACTAGTCGGTTAAATTAATTAGTGGGATTGTTGGAAAGCAAACAATCCCGCTCATTAGTTGTAATGTAATGTAATGTAATGTAATGCAATTAGTTGTAATGTAATGCCACATGTGCCACATACTGAAGCAGCATTTACAATAGGACGTGACTATCAAAGAATACGATTAACAGTTTCAAATAACTCTTAGATATTAAACATGGTAGCCGTTTATACCAGTTACAAGTTTACTTTGTTGTTGTTTTTTGCTTTAAATGCTGTACGGTATAAGACCTGTGTTAAAATCAAGTCATGCTGCACTCTCACTTTAGACCATCTTTGCTGTTGAAGCAACCATAAACGCAGCTCTGTAGGTTCCAACAGCAGCTTCATCACTATTATACCTGTTGAGACGACAGAAAATACACCAACTCCACTGTGAAATAAATTCTTTAACGCTGTTCTGTGTAGTACAAACATGTCCTCAGAGATAATTTCAGTGCCTTTGCCGGATTATATCCTACTACACAGAGTGTTTGAAAAAGAAATGAAAAAACAAAATACCTGGGGACATTTCCTTCTCTACAATGAAGCCACAGTTAAAATTTTCAAGTTAAAGTGAAGTGTCCAATTGAGCTGAGAACATTTCCAACCTGTTTCTACACTACTCTGGTGCAGTGACTACGTCTTAATGATAGTGATAATTGACTGCTGCCGTCAACAGACGAAGATAAACTCGTAATGACTTCCCAAACTCACTCTTCTCCTGTGTGTTTTTGAGCCCACTGCTCCCCTTCCTGCACCCTGTCTCCCCTACTGGCTGAACTTCAATTCACATCTGTGCATAGTGCATCTCCCAAGATGTGGGAGGCATCTGCACATCAATGAGGATTCTTCACTGCTCAAGGCTTTCCACACAACCTTAGAGATTTCCCTTAAACGTTCTCATTTTCTCTTTTGACCCGAAGGATAGAATAACGGTGTCGGTTAGATTTTGCTCCTAGCGCGACATGTTAATCAGCTTGAGTGTTTTTGTCTTTTGTGGATGTCTCGCTACCATCTGCTCTAAAATATCTACTTGTACATGAGCAGCATAATTTTGGGATCTCATAGAATTTTGAATTGCTCCTTAATGTGTACAGTTGGATGTTAGATTTCCTTAAAATGTGTCATCACCCCTGTAGGCATATTAAAGAACATAAGAAGATGTGCTTCACCCAGTGAAGTTGAATAAACAGCCAGAAATAAGCATTAATACTTGAAGGGGAGATAAATTAAACTAAAAAGTCAAAATTGGGCTCACTCAAGCTTCATCAATAACTAGGGATACTTTAAAATCAATTCATAATGCAGCAATTAATCTGGGAACCGATTGGCTAGTCTTCTGACTTAGCCTTTGGGGTAACAGCCAATTTCTGGGGTTACCTGTGGAGATGAATTATGCACATCCACTCTCTCCGTTTCAAGACTTCCTGATCTGTTATTCTTTTTCACTAATGCAAATAAACAGAAAACATAAAAGATAAATGACTGTCACAGCTTCGCGATGCTACTTGTGTTCATGTGCTTGGGCAAGCAACTGCGATGTTCTGTTGGGTCCACAAGTATTTGGACGATGTCACATGTTTAGGTCAACCAGCTGAAGGACTGATGAGCTTATGCCATGGTGAGGGATGCGCCTGTCGATGCACAGTTCTCAACAATTGGTCCGATTTTTGCAAAACTTCCACATAATGATCACCTAATTGGTCTTCACCCAGATTATACTCAAGGTCAAGATCACATTTTTTATTTTAGGGGCACTTTTCCATTTTCACAACAATAGCTACTCCTAAAAGTATTATTCTCAATTTTTGAGTGTTTCAAAACAAGTGTTTCAAAATGAGTGTTTGCATATGCTCCTGTACTATCTAAGCATAAATGCCATCATTCGGTTTGGTATAATGGTATAATAATGTCTTAAAGCTAGGGCTCGTCAAATCTGCTTTTACCACACATGTTGCATGCCAGTTGTATTCTTTTAGATGGCAATGACCATGATCTTTGTGGTCATGGTCATAGGACGAGTGGTCCTATTTGCGGACTCCTACATTACAAAGGCGTGGTTGGGGCCTCACCATTACACTAACACCAGTAATATGGTCAGTGTTATGACATGCTGATGTGTTCACATATTTTCATGCTTTTTATGGCCATGATTGCTACTGACCATGTAGAAGGAACACTCCTGAATGCAAACACCTTCATTTGTTAGTGGATGAGATTAATTACAATAATACAGGCAGCCAATGACAAGAAATATATGCATCCTATTTTCAGAGGATCAAAAGTAAATGGATGATTTTGTGATGAGCAGTTTCACAGCCAGTTGAGCCCTGTCCCTGAATTAGGAACAGTGTATTTAAAAAAAAATAAAATTTAAAAAAAAAAGGTTACATGGATAGACTTATTCAAAGCTATAAAAAGTTTTTACAGCGAGCAGTCTATCACCACTCTAGCAGCTTCTCTGAATCTGTATTAAAAAAAGGATCTGACTGCACTTGAGAGCATTTTGTTTATCCTCCCCTCCTTCATTGACATTCACTGGTCATGTCTCCTTCTTGTGGTTCTTCAGATAGAGACACCTACTCTGTTAGGGACCAGTGTGCTCATCCACATTGCCCTTTCATCTCCCAATGCCTGTCCAAGTGAGCATACATGAGGCAGTTTTGGGTTTTCATAGTAAAGCGTTCCCATGTTTCAAAGCTAAATTGGTCTTCATAGGGCTTTTGAACCCTGAAAGAGAGTTCACTCTTGCAGTTTTTTGATGGCTCCCTATGCCTCTAGGAAGTCTTTTGAAATGCACCTCTGCATTCATCAGGCACACGGGGTGGACAGAAAAAGTGAGTCTGAGTGGGAAAAGTTTTTATTCCAGATTGATAGGGTGCAGTTTGCCTGAAGTTTTCATATTCAAGGTCACTTGTCTCGACAGCTGTTCATTTAAAGGAGTTTATAGCCAGTAGTTCCAGTAAAAACCATCCCAATGTTAATATTTTTATGAGCCCCTTTTCTTCAGCCCCTGTTGTCTTGGCAGAAATCTGAAGTGTTGTGAGTAAATAATGACAACCATATCATATCTTTTATAGGACACCCTATGTAAGATGGTCTATTTTGAGTAAAATGTGTGATTCTGGGGTGACAGAGAAGGGATTTGATTTTGTTGCTCTAGATGTAAATAAAATATGTTTGAAATGCATATTTTAACTCTTTTTGGCTTGTGCTGAGGATGCGAAAAAAATGGTGCAGCCGTGTTTCAGTGCATATTCTGCATTGAAAAAAATTCCTCGCCTTGGGCACAGATGGAATATAGTGAGGAAACTAAAGTGTGAAGTGCTCAGAGCATCTTGGCTTCCCATGCTTCAGAGACCAGCATTATTTATGGATTGACTTTTTTGCACCATCTGAGCAGGTTTCCATAAGCCCTGATGTGTAATGTGATGGCACTGGAGAGGTGGGGCTTGCACTGATATAGGCATGTTTAGGGTGTGAGAGATGACACCTTGAAAAGTATTTCTTTACGCTTCCATTCAGTTCCAGTCTCGCACTTTCTGGTGTAGCTGACTGGATTTCACCTTCTTCAAAAATACTGCTTTAGTGCTCAGTTCCTCATTTACCTTAGTTAGAGGTACATTCATTGATATTTTTTCTTCAGTGACAAACAAAGAGGCTTTATCTCAGAAATAGCCACATTCTGCCTGACAATCCTTAATGGAATCTTCATTTGCATTTATTTTGTTGCTTTTAGCCAAATGCACACAGTCTAAATTCCTCTCTCTGTGCCACTCAGAGCTAACACAAGAGATGGTGGGGTGGGGGAGTTGTAAGGGTGCAGGGCGGATGGGTGATGCTTGCCACGTATTCTTATGTGTTCTACTAAGCGACAGTGACAAACATAAAAGCTGAGGATGAATGGCAATCTGTACGTGTTCTTCATCTAGAATAAAGACTGTTCAGGGAGCCGTTGGAGCCTGTTGAAGCAGGTCTGAACACAGACTCTGTCTTAATGCGCAGGGGCTTGACATGTGGGATGCAGGCAAGGGCTGTGTGAGGGAGAGCGACGTGTGAAAAAGGAGAGTGTGATAAACAAGGGAGATAGAAAGCAAGGGAGGGACGGGTTGTTTCATTGAGCAATTCAGCTCTACAGGAAACGTGACTAAAGTGTTTATCTGTGTGTGTGTGTGTGTGTGTGTGTGTGTGTGTGTGTGTGTGAGGGCCCAGGGGAGGCTGTTCAGGCTTTCCCCCCTCTCTATGCCATGCTGTCACTTCATGACTTTTTGATTAGTGTATGGTGAACTGCGGAGGTGTCAAATTAAGGGTTGAGTGCACGCATGCATGTGCGTGTGTGTGTGTGTACACACATGCATGATTTCAGGGTAGCAT